>JAHCHA010012201.1:32732-44861 GCA_027742795.1 Vigna hirtella | reverse complement strand
TAAGTTGATACTCCTTTGAATGGACTACCCTAAATGGGTTTCCATCAGACCCCATATGCTAAAAACCGTATGCTTTTCTCCAAGGCCAAGCTAATTGAAAATAATGTTTCAGCCAAGGTGGCCCCCTTCATAATATGTTGTCTCCCACTCACTTGCAAAGAGAAAGAAGATGTGTCGTGATTTTGCTTCTTCTCTTAGAAGAATGAATGCCCAAAACCGTGAGCTACTTGGAATGTGGTGGCCCCTTCTTCAACTTAAATGTTTTGCTGAATTTTCCAATGGGCCATTGCTATTGCAATTGGAACCGTGAATGCTTTTCAAGTAGCGGCTCCCATGTGTTTGTCCAGCCAAAAATGTTTTATCTAGCAAGTCTTTGGACGTGCAAAAGTGTGGGGATTGTGTGCTATTTATACTTCAACAAATTCAGCACTTGCACTTGGGAGTTGGACGTGATTTGCTTCTTTCCAGCATGTATCTCTTGCAATTTTTTTTCAATTTGATAAAAGCAAAAACTATGTGTCCGTGTGCTTTAGTGGATTCATACTTCTAAGACGTAGCATCCTTCCTCTCATGACCACCAAACACCAAAATGAAGGTCACTTGATTTATCTTGAAGTCCCAAAATGTTGTCCAAAATTTCCCTACAATTAATAATTTAATATAATCAGCTCAGATAATTCAAATCAGTTAAAATGAGAATTTCCGATCGAATTAAGCATAATTAAGAAAAATGGGAAAATACTGGATATTTAAGCACAATTCCCCGATTAATTCTAGTACAGTAAACTAAGTGAAGTGAAGAAAATAATGATTCATCATTGTGCAATGAGCAGAACCACAAAGCATAGCTCTCCGGTATAGAAATAACAAGTAGCTGTCAATGGTGCCTGAAATTGATAATAACTTAATTGTTATATATTAAAATCACATATGGAACTTTATGAAGTTAACAGACTTCACTTACCCAGATATATAAGGAATAAAATATATGTCCTTCCCGCTTCCAAATCTACTGGTGAGATATGTTGTGATGTGATAACGGTTGAAAATACTGTTATCTGTGATGCAATTTTGATACTAAATGAACCCTTTTTAACTTATTGAAGCTTGTTTGAACTCATGTTTTTTCTTTAGTTTTGTGAATAAGTGAGTAGAGAATACACTTAATGATTTTATCACTAAATTCCCTTAATTTTGTAGGTTATTGATATGATTTGGAAGAAGAGCAAAAGACCAAGAAGTTGGAACCCAAAAAAGATAGAAACAGCACCAGACCGAACGGTAGGATGCGGGAGAATCCAAACCAAACGGCTATGAACCCAGACCGAACGGTTACTAGCTAAGGTAGACCAAACGGTTCATAACAGAGACCGAACAATGTGAATGTGGTGGAACTAGGCCGAACGGTGTGAGCAAGAAAGACAACTGCCGAACGGTGTAACTGAGGTCGAACAAGTGGAGAGAAAGATAGACAAACCGAACGATTTGTGTAAGGAGAAGTCGAATGGTGTGGTAGAAGATTTTCCGAACGGTTAAAGAGTGAGACCGACCAGTCAACAATGAAACCGATCGGTCAAGTTCATCTAATGAGTACCATTCTCTACCGCATCACCGCCCGACGCCCTTTTAGGGGCACTAAGCGCCAGTTTAGTGCCGCAGTTATCGCTGAGCGCCCTTTTTGGGCGTTGAGCGCTACTTTCGTGGGCTTGGACCTGTTTTCTGTTATTTTTCAAATATATTTTGGGCTTGGACTCGTTTTCAGTTATTTTTCTACCCTATTTAAAGACTTGGACGTCCTAGGGATTGTATCTTTTGATGGCTTGAGCACAGAATCACACTTTTCTCCTCTTCTCTTTCTAGGGTTTTTTTCTATCTCTTCCATTCTTTCATTCCATTGTTCATCTAGTTTCTTCATGATAAAGGAGAACTAAACCTTATTTGTTTTTGGGAAAGATGTAACCTCTTAAACTCTCATGTATTGAATTGATTCTTGATTATATATGCTTCTTTCATTAATTGTTAGGGTTTTTCCTCTATACTCTATGCTTGCTTTGCTTAACTCATTCATAGAATGAAAATTGATTTTGTCGATATGGACGCATACGGGGAAGTCTAGATCTGGGGAATCTCTGCCAAAAGCAGTATTGCCTAGACATAGGGATATGAGGGTTGGTTGCCTTTAAGCTTTTGTGCGTTATAATGTAGAATTAATTGCTAGGGAGACAAAACATTGTAAACTAGTAATTAAGGATAGGCTTTCTTCGCCGAGACATCGGGTTTAAAGTAAATTAGAAAGTGACATTAACATTAATGAAGAAGACGAATTAGTTGAGTAATCACATAACTGTTTAGTGTCGTGAGTCTCTTGGAAAACGATACTTGGTCTTACCATTTTATATTACTTGATACGATTCGGTACACTTGCCGGAGTCTTAACATGATGTCATCAAAATCATTTGCTTCGTGAATGACTTAGGGATTAATGAACACATAGACATCATTGTACCCCAAGTTGTTATTGACACCAAACATATACCTGAAATAAAAAATTACCTTTGATATAAGTATACTTGATATATAAATAATTGCTCATAGACTTACATCATCCATAGCTGAATTAATGTAATATTCAACACTTCTCTTCCCGACGCAAGCTCTTGATAACGATTGATTTCACCGTTATTTGAGAGTAAATTTTGATAACAAATGAACCCTTTTTGACTTAGAAACTTGCTTGTTCTCTTATTTTTAGTTTACTTTGATGAATAAGAGAGTTGAGGTTATATTTGAAGATTTTATCACTAAATTCCTTGATTTTGTAGGAAATTGGGATGAATTGGAAGAGGAGTTAAATGTCAAGAAGTTGGAACTCAGAAAGGACAAAAAGAGCACCAGAAGAGAAGGCTGCTAAAGGTCGCAATACGCTTGGGCGCCCTCCTTTGGGGCCGTCAGTGTAGGAGCCTCGCAGTCTGATAATGGTTGAAATACCGTTATTTTTATACTTAATTTTGATATTAAAAACACCCTTTATGACTTAGAAACTAGCTTGAAATCATGTTTTTGCTTAAGTTGTGAGAATAAGAGAGTTGAAGGTGGTATTATTGGTTTTATGCTTGGTTTTCCTTGTTTTGACAAGAATTAAGATGAATTGGATGAAGAAGTTGAAGTAGCAAGGAGTTGGAGTCAGGAAAGGCTGGAAAAGTACCACATTAAAGAATCGCAGATAGCGTTAAGCGTCATTTTGGGGCGTTGAGCGCCAATTTCTTCTGTCTCACGGCTGAGCGCCACCGCTGAGCGAGAATTTAGTGCCGCAACCACTATCTCACGCCTGAGCGTCACCGCTAAGCGCCAATTTAGTGCTACAACCACTGTTTCACGCTTGAGCGCCACCGCTGAGCGTTAGTTTAGTGCCGCAACCACCGCTGGGCACCCTTTTTGGGGCGCTGAGCGCCGACAACGTGGGCTTGGACCTATTTTATGTTATTTTTATGAACTATTAAAGGTTTTGGACAACCTAGAGACTGGATCTTTTGACAGAAAGAGGCGTAGAGACACTCCTTTCATCCCTCGGAGGCAGATTTTGGATGCGGAAGCTCCGATCTTCAACTTTTAGGGTTTTATCTTTCATTTTTTTCCATATTTTCATCTAGTTTCACCATGTTTATGGTGAACTAAACCTCCATTGTTGTTGGGGAAACGATGTAATCATTCGAAACTCTCATGTATTGAATTGATTTTTATTATAAATGCTTTACTTCATTAATTGTTAGGGTTTTTCCTCTACGCTCTATGCATGCTTTGTTTAACTCATTCAATTGCATGATTATTGATTTTGTCAATATGGAAACATACCCATCTCTTAAGTCCAATATCATTAGTTCACCTTTGTATTTTCTTCAATTGATCAAAAGTGCATTCATATTTAGTTTCTTCTTTTTGCATACAAAACCGTAAATTGCTCTTCAAAAGTCTTAATTAGTTAAGCGATTTTACGACTGTTTAGTGCCGTGAGTCTTCTGGGATACGATACTTGGTCTTACGATTTTATATTACTTGATACGATTCGGTACACTTGCCGACATCTTAACAAGTTTTTGGCGTCGTTGCAAGGGACTCGTGGTTTAAACTATACTTTTGTGTGATTCTTAACCGATTAGACTTTATTATTAATTTTATCTTTTTATCTGTAATTTTTATCTTTTTATCTTTAATTTTTATTTTATCTTTAATTTTATCTTTTCTATCTATTAGTGCTAATTGGGTGCTCTAGTGTTTTTTTCTCTAGTGTATGCAGGGTACAATTCGGACTAGAAGCACAAAAGTTTCTGAACCTCTTCTTACAGGTTTGGACGTGAGTAGAAGAAAAAGGGGGAACAAGACGTCCAGAGAAATTTTCCCTTCTCTTGAGACTCTTTTACAGCCTTCACCGCAAAGATCTGACTAGGGAAGCGAAAATATGGCTAAAGAGCATAATGGTAGACGTACCCTGGCAGATTATGCAACAGTCATTGGCCCTCATCATTTTAATAACATTGCAAGGCCAAGGGTTAATGCGTCTAATATGGAGATGAAGCCTGCTTTGATTCAATTGGTGAAGAACAACCAATTCAATGGATTATCACATGAAAATCCATATGAGCATCTGACCACATTTAATGAGATATGCAATACTGTGAAGATCAATGGTGTGCCAGATGAAGCTTTTAAACTTAGCTTGTTCCCTTTCTTTTTGGGAGGCAATGCTAAGATGTGGTTGAACTCTTTTCCAGAAAATATTTTTACTGAGTGTGATGGCATACCCCTTGCCATAACCTAGGACATTAATGAAGTGTTGGAGGCATCTATGGAAGATGGGCCTAGACTCTTTCTCTTGGGCCATCTTAAGTCATCATGAAGATTTAGTAGAGTAAGAATAATTTTGGGCCTTGTATTTTGGGCCAAGTAGTTTAGATTTTATTTGGGCTTTGTATTATGAGCCAATTAGTCTAGATTTTATTTGGGCTTGGTATTATGGGCGTAGTAGTGTAGCATTTCAATTGGGCCTTGTATTTTGGGCCAAGTAGAATAGGATTTTGACCAAACAAGTCAACAAAGGGTCAAGGCCCAAAGTTGACTATGCTTGGACCTCCAAAATGGGTGTGTTGACCAAGGGGTCAACATTTTGGCTAAGTTTGGAGAACAAGGGAGAAGAATTTCGTTTTAGACATGTGGAAGCTTCCCATTGGAGAGTTTTCCTCCTAGTTAGTGGCCATGTGTCACTCTAGGAATGGAGAGTTTTCCATAGGTAGTGGCCACATGTCACTCTCTCATTTGAGAGGATTTTTGCCACTTGTCTCCCTCCTATTGAAGAGGATTTCTCCTTGCTCTCCAAGACAACCAAGGTGGATCTTTTAGGTTAAATTTTTAGCCCATTTTGAGACACCTTAGCCTATAAATAGAGGTGCTCTCCATCATGTAATCACCTTGGAAAATATAGTAAAGTTATGCTGCCATTTTTTGCATACAACCTCTTCTAAGGTCACCCTAGGCTAGAGCAATCCAAGTGGCCTCCTCTAGCCACCTTACTCCAAGAGTTGGCCCAACCTCTCTTAGAGAAACCTAAACACTTCATCCTTCACCATTCAACACACCAAAACCGTGAGCCTTCTATCTTCATCCACCACCATTCCACAAACTATCATCAAAATCGTGAGCATCTTGAGTACATGGCTTGGTTGTTTCTAGATTTGGCTTGTCCTAGCTAGAGCATTACCATCAGAGTGGGAATCCGTGGTTGCATAGTTTCTGAAACAATTCTACCCACAGTCAAAAGTAAACAAAGGTAAGCAGGAAATTTCTTCTTTTAAGCAGGGCATGGATGAAACATTAGGTCAAGCATGGGACCGATTTAAAGGCTTGTTGAGAAAGACGCCTACTCATGATTTTGATGAACCTACAATAGTCATTCTATTCCTTGGAGGTCTAAGCTCACAAACTAAATTGATGTTGGATGCCGCAACTGGAGGTAATATTAAGTGCAAGACTCTAGAGGAAGCTTATGATTTGATTGAAGATATGGCTACAAATGATAATATGATTCATAGTGAAAGAACTCAACTTCAACAAAAAGTAGTTCTACAACTACAATCTCAAGATGCTCTACTCGCACAGAATAAGATTATGACTCAACAACTGGAGACTCTAATGAAGAAAATCTCTCAATTACCAAGGGAGTTGCAGAATGTTTCTCAAGTTCAACAACAACTTTGTGATTTGTGTGGTGGTGATCATATTAATGGCCAATGTGCTATGCCGGAAGTTACCCAAGAGGAAGTCAATTTTATGGGTCAAGGCAATCAATTTCGTCCGGGTAATTACAACCAAGGATGGAAACCTCACCCAAGCATGGGTCAAGGGCAAGCTAGGCAATTCAATAGACCACAACAACAATAGTGGCAACAACAACCTTCACTATATGAAAGAACTACAAAGTTAGAAGAGACATTCCAACAGTTTATGCAAGTGTCTATCTCCAATCACAAGAGCACTGAAGCTACTATAAGGAATTTGGAGATACAAGTTGGCAAACTGGCTAAAAAGTTGGAGGAAAAATCTGAAAAGCAGTTTGGGGCTAATACTGAAGTTAACCCTAAAGAGGAGTGTAATGCTATCATAAGCATTAGTAGTGAGAGGTTGGAAGAGAGAAAAATTGAGAGAAAAGAAAAATTTGAGTTGATTGAAAAAGAAGAAGAAATTGAGGAAAGAAAAAGTGAGATTGAGAGGAAGGAAAAGGAGAAAAAAAGGGAGAAAGAAAAGAAAAAGAAGAGGGAGAGAGAAAAGAGAGAAAAATTGAGAAAGCTCTTCCTTACCCTAAAGTTTTTACTCGAAAGGAAAAAGAGAGACAATTAGGGTGTTTCAAGGAGATATTCAAGAAATTGGGAATTAATATTCCATTGACTGAAGTATTGCATCAAATCCCTGCCTATGAAAAATTTATGAAGAGGTTCCCCAAGAAGAAGAAATATTTAGATGAGGACGCAATAGAAGTACAGGGAAATTGTAGTGTGATTTTGCAGAAGACACTTCCTCCTAAAGTCAAAGATCCGGGAAGCTTCATTATTCCTTGCACTATTGGGAACTGTGATGTAGGGAAAGCTCTAATTGATTTAGGGGCTAGTATCAATTTGATGCCCTTATCGATGATAAAGAAGATTGGTGGTTTTGAGGTCAAACCGACAAAGATGGTGTTGCAAAGGGAGGATAGATCTACCAAGAATCCCCACGATATAGTGGAGGATGTTGCGGTGGAAGTTGACAAACTTAAATTCCCAGTGGATTTTGTGGTGATGGAGATAAGGGAAGATTTGAAAGTCCCTATCATTCTTGGAAGGTGTTAAGACTCCGACAAGTGTACCGAATCGTATCCAGTAATAATAAATGGTAAGACCAAGTATCGTTTCCCAAGAGACTCACGGCCTAGACATTCATGTTGTTTCTTGATTAATTAAGACTTGTAAACAAAATCATGGTGTTTATAATGGAGAAAATAAATATGAATGCACGTGTTAATCAATTGACTTGAAGAATGCACAAGTGATTGGTGTATAAAATATGGATTGATTATGTTGTTGGGGTTTCCGACTTATCCTATCCACTCTCATGTATTTATGAATTCATCTTCTTCATTAATGTTAATGCCATGTTTTAATTTACCTTAAACTCGATGTCTCGATGAAGAAAGCCTAATCCTAACTACTAGTTCCTAATGTCTTGTCTCCCTAGCAATTAAGCATGCATTACATTCGCACAGAAGCTTAAAGGCAACCGATCCTCCTATTCCTATGTCTAGGTAATGTTGCTTCCGGGAGAATTTCCCCAATTCTAGATTTTCTCATATGTGTCCATAGTGACCAAAACTAATAATCATGCAATTGAATGAGTTAAACAAAGCATGCATAGAGTATAGAGGAAAAAACCCTAACAATTAATGAAGTAAAGCATATAAAATCAAGAATCAATTCAATACATGAGAGTTTCAAAGGATTACATCGTTTCCCCAACAACAATGGAGGTTTACTTCACCATAGACATGGTGAAACTAGATGAAAATAATGAAAAGAATGAAAGATAGAACCCTAAAAGTTGAAGATCGGAGCTTCCGCATCCAAAATCCGCCTCCAAGGGGTGAAAGGAGTGTAATTTCGCCTCTTTCTGTCCAAAGATGTGAACCCTAGGTCGATAAAACCTTAAATAGTTCATTAAAAAATACAGAAAACAGGCCCGGGCCCAAGTTGACAGCGCTCAGCGACCCAAAATGGCGCTCAGCGGCAGGGACGACAGTCAACTGGCGCTAAGCGGCACAAAACTGGCGCTCAGTGCTACTTTTTATGCACTCTGGTTGACTGGTTGACTTTTCTGCACTCTGGTTGATTGGTTGACCTTTCTGCATTTTGGTTGACTTTTCTGCATTCCAACCATTCGATACTTTAACTCTTCTTTCAAATCATTCCAATAGCCTACAAAATCAAGGGAATATAGCATAAAACCATTAAATTCACCTCCAACTCTCTTATTCACAAAACTAAAGCAAAAACATGAGTTAAAGCAAGTTTCTAAGTCAAAAAGGGTTGATTTATTATCAAAATTAAGTATACAAATAATGGTATTTCAACCGTTATCACTAGGAAGCAATAAAAAGCCTGACCCGCCAATCTTTCCAGCATCTGATCCATAAAAGGAAGGGGAAAATGATCCTTCCTAGTAGCCTTATTTAGCTTCCTATAATCAATGGACATTCACCATCCAGTAACAGTCCGTGTAGGAATAAGTTCAATCTTCTCATTATAGATTACTGTCATCCCACCTTTCTTTGGTACTACCTGTACTGGACTCACCCATTCATTGTCAGAGATAGGATATATAATGCTAGCTTCCAGAAGGTGCAATACTTCTTTTCTAACCACCTCCTTCATCACTGGATTTAACCTTCTTTGTGGTTGAGCACTTGGTCTATAGTCATCCTCCATAAATATTTTATGCATGCAGTAAGTTGGACTTATACCCTTGAGATCTGAAATTGACCACCCAATAGCTTCTTCATTCAAGTCTTCATAGGCATCAATAAGAGTTTTCTCTAATGGAGAAGAACAACATACCATCCTTTCTTGCACCATACAAACTTCATCAAGTATATCAAATTTGAAATATGTTTTATCATCTGTAGGATGTGTCATGACTTTGAATACATCAAAATTTACTTCTTCATCTTGAACTCTTACTTTAAGCTTGCCATTCTCCACATCAATTAAAACTCTAGCAGTCTTCATAAATGGTCGCCAAAGGATGGGAGGCACATCTCCATTCTCTTCCATCTCCATTATGACAAAATCCACTAGAAATAAAAATTTGTCTACCTTTACCAGTACATCTTCAACCACCCCGTATGGGTTTTTAAGAGACATGTCCGCCAATTTGAGTGCCATTCTAGTAGGTTTGAGTTCCAAACCTTCAATTCTTTAGAACATAGCAAGCGACATCAAATTAATGCTAGCTCCCAAATCAATTAATGCTCGTCCAACTTCCAATTCTCCGATGGTTGATGACAAATTTATGAACACCGAAATACGACGCCACAAACTTGTTGAACAATCGGCAAGTGTGACCGAATCGTTTCAAGTAATAAACTCGGTAAGACCAAGTATCGTTCTCCCAAAGGACTCACGGCCTAGTTTAGTTATGTGATTCGTTGATTATTTAAGACTTAAGAACGAAATAAGTGGAATTTAATATGCAAAACAGAAAATAAACATGTATGCATGAGTTTTGATCAATGGCTAAAACAAAATACAAACACTTCAATGGAATATATGGATGAGTATGTTGTTGGGGTTATCAATTTCATCTTATCCACTCTCATATATTTTAGGAATTCAACATTCTTTTCATCATTGTTAATGCCACTCTCTAAATTACCTTTCAAGAAGGCTTCTCCCTAATTACGAGTTCATACGATTCCTAGCATTCCTAATAATTAGTTTTTTTTAGTGCAGGAGCTTAACGACAACCAATAAACTATTGGGAGAGATTCCTCGGATCTAGACTTCCCCGTACGTTCCCGTATCGACAAAATCAATAATCATGCATTGAATGAGTTAAACAAAGCAAGCATTGAGCAAAGAGGAAAAACCCTAACTAATGATGAAAGAAAGCATGGGTCTTAAATATAAGATATAAACACAAATTCCATATATGAGAGTTTCACAAGACTACATTGATTCCCCAACAACAATACAAGGTTTAGTTCACCATATTCATGGTGAAACTAGATGAATAATAATGGAAGAATGAAAGATAAAACCCTAGAAAGGTGAAGAGGTAGCCTGAGCATCCAAGATCCTCCTTCAAAGGGGTAGCCTGAGGTATCAATTTTAAGCATGAAAATAACAGTTTTTCAACTGTTATCAATGGTACATGAAATAGCGAAGCTTCCTGGATCTTTGAACTTGGGAGGTAGTTTTTGTATGATAGCACTGCATTTACCTTGCACTTCAATGGTCTCCTTCTCAATATATTTTCTTTTCTTTTTAAGAAGCTCCTTCAAAAATTTTGCATATGACGACATTTGTTGCAATGCTTCAGAAAAATGTATAATAATCTCCAGTTTGTTAAACATCTCCATGAACCGCTCAAGCTGTTTTTCTTTTTCCTTCCTTGAATAGATCTTTGGATAAGGAAGGGATTTTTCAACATCTTTTTCTTTTTTTCTCTCATCTACCTCTTCTTTCTTTTTTTCTCCCTCAATTCTCTCTTTCTGCTCACTAACTTCTTCCTTACTCACTATTTCTTTCTTTTTTCTCTTTGTTTTTCTCTCCTCTAACACTTTGCCACTTCTTGTCACAATGGTTTTACACTCTTCCCTCAAATTACTTTTTGTATCCTTCTCACAACCCTCCATCTTCTTGACCAACTGCGCAATGTGCATCTTCATACTGTTAAATGAAGCCTCTACAGTCTTACAATAAGAGACACTCATTTTCATGAATTGTTGGAAAGTATCCTCAAGCTTTGTGGTTTTCTCAATTGGAGTAGATTGTTGCTGCAACTGTTTCTGCTGCCTTTGAACCATTGAAATATTATATATCTCTTGTGGTAATAAAGAAAGTTTCTTTGTCACTTCTTCTAGTTGTTGAGTAATAATTTTATTTGGTGCAAGCAAGGCATCTTGAGATTACAATTGTAAGACTCCCTTCTGTTGAGGTGGAGCTCCTCTTTCATTATGCATCTCGTTGTCATTAGTAGCCATGTTGTTGTTAACACTCGGCAAGTGTACCAAATTGTATCAAGTAATAATAAAATGATAAGACCAAGTATTGTTTCCCAAAGGACTTACAACCTAAACAGTTATGTGATTTGTTGATTATCTTAGACTTGTAAACTAAATTATTGTTGTTGAATTACGAAAAATAAAGATGAATGCAAGTTTTGATCAATGGACTTGAAAGATGCAAAAACGGTTGATGTATAATATGAATGATTACGTTGTTGGGGTTTCCGATTCATCCTATCCACTCTCATGTATTCAAGAATTCATCTTTCTTCATTAATGTTAATGTCACTTTCTAATTTACCTTAAACCCGATGTCTCGGTGAAGAAAGCCTATTCCTAATCACTAATTTACAATGTCTTGTCTCCCTATCAATTATTCATGCATTACATTCGCACAGAGGCTTAAAGGCAACCAATCCTCCTATCCCTATGTCTAGGCAATATGACTCTTGGGAGAATTTCTTCAGTTCTAGATTTACTTATTGATGGAGACCAATTCCCAGCTGGAAACGTGTAGGAAGAGGTTCCAAACCAGAGGAAACCAGTAATGAATAATGGTGCAGCGGATGGATGAATTGATGCATTGTTTGAGGTGTTTTAATGGAGGAAAGGTGTATGGGTGAAGCCTCACAGCTCAGAGGGCCTTCCTACAGAGGAAGGAAGCTTGAGGAAAGGAGAAGAAGTAGTAATTCAAAGGTGACTTAAGAGCACAAAAGCTGGAAAACCAATTCTGCAGCATATCATTAAGCTCAAAAGTGAATCAATACAAGGAAAAGACCCTCTTATTTATAGGTGAAGAGGAGCCTAATTTCTAATTCTAATTC
>JAHCHA010012201.1:13829-32722 GCA_027742795.1 Vigna hirtella | reverse complement strand
TAAGAGAAGAAGGATTTTTATAAGTAACCTTCCATAGAAGCAAAATAGTATGTGGTCCTTCTTCCTCTTGAATCCTCTTTGCCATTGCTCTAGTAAGAGGTCCAATGTGCATCTTAGATGGTCTTCCATCACTTATATGTGTCCATACAAATAACATCAATGATCATGCAATTGAATGAGTTAAACAAAGCATGCATAAAGTATAGAAGAAAAACCCTAACAATTAATGAAAGAAAGCATATAGATTAAAGAACCAATTCAATACATGTGAGTTTCAAAGGATTACATCGGTTCCCCAACAACAATCAAAGATTAGTTCACCATAGACATGGTGAAACTAGATGAAAAACAATGAAAGAATGAAAGATAGAACCCTAGAAGTTGAAGAATAGAGCTTGAGCATCCAAAATCCTCCTCCAAGGGGTGAAGAAAAAGTGATTTCTTCTATTTCTGTCCAAAGATACTAACCTTAATTCGACTAAAACCTTATATAGCTGATAACAGTTGAAAAACTGTTATTTTCATGCTTAAAATTGATACTAAAAGCAACCTTTATCCTTAGAAACTAGCTTGAAATCATGCTTTTATTCATATTTTCAGAAATAAGAGAGCTGGACAGGTTTATGCTTGATTTCAGTGTTTTTGTGCAGGTTTTAAGGTGAATTTGGTGAAAGAAGTGAAGAAGGAGAGAGATGGAATCAGAAAAGACATCAAAAAGTGCAAAAGGAGAAGCCGCAATTGCCGCTCAGCGGCAGTTTACCGCTGAGCGGCACTCAGGAGTTCACGGGGGATCCGCTGAGGGGCAAAATGGCCGCTGAGGGGAAGAACCGAGCTCACGCACTTACCGCTGAGCGGTAGTTTACCGCTGAGCGGCACTATTTTTGGGCTTGAGCCTAATTTTCTGTAATTTACGAATAGTATATAAGCTTTAGGGTTTCCTAGGGTTTGTATCTTTGGCTGGAATGAATCAAACACTCTCTCTTCCACCCCTTTGAAGGAGGATCTTGGATGCTCAGGCTACCTCTTCACCTTTTTAGGGTTTTATCCTTCATTCTTTCATTATTGTTCATCTAGGTTCACCATGAATATGGTGAACTAAACCTTGTATGTTTGTTGGGGAATCAATGTAATCTTTTGAAGCTCTCATATATGGAATTTGTGTGTACATCTTAATCTAAGACCTATGCTTTCTTTCATCATTAGTTAGGGATTTTCCTCCTTGCTCAAAGCTTGCTTTGTTTAACTCATTCAATGCATGATTATTGGTTTTGTCGATACGGAAACGTACGGGGAAGTCTAGATCCGGGGAATTTCTCCCAATAAGTATATTGGTTGCCTTAAGCTCCTGCGCTAAATAAACTAATTATTAGGAATGCTAGGAATCGTATGAACTCGTAATTAGGGAGAAGCCTTCTTTGAAAGGTAATTTAGAGAGTGGCATTAACAATGATGAATTGAATGTTGAATTCCTAAAATATATGAGAGTGGATAAGATGAAATTGATAACCCTAACAACATACTCATCCATATATTCCATTGAAAGTGTTGTATTTTGCTTTAGCCATTGATCATATTCATGCATACATGTTTATTTTCGTCTTTTGCATATAAAATCCAATTATTTCGTTCTTAAGTCTTAGCTAATCAACAAATCACATAACTAAACTAGGTCGTGAGTCCTTTGGGAGAACGATACTTGGTCTTACCAAGTTTATTACTTGAAACGATTCGGTCATACTTGCCGATTGTAAAACAAGTTTGTGACATCACATTTTGGTGTTCATAAATTTTGTCCATCAATAGCTTCCTAAAAATTATAGAAAATAGGCCCAAGCCCAAAATAAATGGCGCTCAATGGTAATTAGCGCTCAGCCGTAAGTGCGGGTCTTCAGAATTGATGCTCAACTGCAGTTTTGGCCCTCAACGGTGATGGCGGGACTTCAGAGTGCCGCTCAACGGTAAAAGTGACGCTGAGCGGTGACTGCGACTCTTCTTTTGTGCACTTTCAGTTCCTTTCCTGAGTCCAGCTCTTTACTACTTCAACTTCTTTCATCTAATTCATTTTAATTCCTGCGAAAACAAGGAAAACCAAGCATAAAACCTATCCAACTCTCTTATTTCCAAAACTTAAGCAAAAACATGATTTCAAGCTAATTTCTAAGTCATAAAGGTTGTCTTTAAGGTCATAATTAAGTATAAAAACAGCAGTTTTTCAACTGTTATCACAACCCCAAACTTAGAACTTTGCTTGTCCTCAAGCAAAAAAGATGTAACTCAGTCTTCCACCAATCCATACAATGGTTCACCACATTCAAAACTCCTTCTTTCAACACAAGTAATTACTCAAATCAGCTCATCACAAAGAATTCAGTCAAGATGCACACATGCTTTAGTGTTCACATAATCACATAGTATCCAACAAATGCTATTCTCATGAATGATCAATCAACTAAGCATAGATGTAATTATGTGCTCATGGAATCTTTCCTCACTAGATAAAGTGTTTCACTCAAACACACAAGTGTATAAGAGGTCACTCCTTCACTCTACTATCACAATGTCACATGAATTAACTTTGCCTTTCATTTAACCACAATCAAACACATTCACAAGCAATTATCATCACAAGGACTTTTCTATGGCTTATAATGTGGCTAGGCTAACAAGAAAATTGGTTTTTCTGGATCACAAAATCCTTGAGTTAAGTGAATCATCTAAACACAACCATTCTTCCTTCTTCCCAACTTTCTTTTGCATTGAGCCTTTCTATTTTTCTTTCTTTTCTTTCCTTTTTATTTTTCTTTTCATATGCTTAGCTCCATGCTTTTCATATTCCCTTTCTAGACTTCCCAACAACCCCAAACTTCAACATTTATCCATACCACAAGATAATTTTCAACTCAACTCAAGGTAAAGGTTTTCAAAAAGGGTTTTCTATCATGTTCAAAGCTAAGGGTTCAAAGAATATAACACATTGTGCTCTCTTTTATTGGTCTAAAATCATGCATTTGGCTAATAAAGGGTTACCAACAAATGGCCTTGATCATATGATACATATAAGCAAGTGATTCAATCATAGAAACCTGGGCCAAGTCATTCATGCTTTCAAAGTAATAACACTCATTCACAAAAACTCGAGAGTTCAAAACCTTACATATAGGCTCATTCAACATTCCACATACACATCCTACTTAGCATCATAATCACAATCACAACATCATGCATTTGTTCACATAGCTCGTGAACAACCACCTATATATCAGCATACGGTGCACAATCTTAACATCAATCAATATCCAAGCATCATCAAGCAATACTTATCATGCATAAATCACAAGCAAACCATCATAGCAAATAAAGTTTCACACCGAGTACATCATAACCTATTCTAAAAACAGAAGCAAATAAGTTAAACAAAGTTTGGAACACTAAGGAGCCTCCCAGTAAGCGCTTGTTTAACGTCACGACCCTGACCCAATAAGCTCAAGGATCAACCAACTTCATCACTGTAGACAAACACTCCACTTCTCCTCCCAGATAATGCTTGAGACGTTGACCATTCACTACCCAGCTTCTCTGTGGATCACTAGCAACTGGATCAACCAATTCAATTGCTCTATGTGGACGCACACCTTTCACTATGAACGGTCCTGACCGTTTTGACTTCAACTTCCCAGGAAAAAACTTCAATCATGAATTACACAATAACACCTGCTGCCTTGGATTAAAGACCTTTTTTATCAACTTCCTGTCATGATAGAATTTTACCTTTTCTTTGTAATTCTTGGATGAATCATATGCATGCAACCGCATCTCTTCAAGCTCCAGCATCTGCCTTCTGCGCTTGTTCTGAGTTTCAGAAGGATCAAAATTCAACAATTTAAGAGCCCACAAAGCTTTATGCTCTATCTCCATTGGCAAATGACATGCTTTCCCATAAACTAGCTTATAAGGTGATAAACCCATAGATGTCTTCATTGCAGTCCTATATGCCTAGAGAGCATCATCCAGTTTCTGTGACCAGTCCTTTCTTGATGACGCAACTATTTTCTCCAAGATCCTCTTTATCTCTCTATTAGACACCTCAGCTTGCGCATTGGTCTGTGGATGATGCAGCTACCTTATGTCTCACACCATAATGTTGGAGTACTTTTGCCAGCTGATAATTACATAAATGAGATCCTCCATCACTAATAAGTACTCTTGGAGTCCCAAAACGTGAGAAGATTTGCCTCTTTAGAAATTTAATCACAATGCTGGCATCATTTTTGGGACACGCCAATGCTTCCACCCATTTACTCACATAGTCCACTACCACCAATATGTATTCATTGTTGAAAGATGGTGGAAATGGTCCTACAAAATCAATACCCCAACAATCAAAGACTTCAACCTCTAAAATGCCCTATAGTGGAATCTCATGACGTCTTGAAATAGTCCCAGTTCTGTGACACTTATCCCAATTCCTGGCATGACTATGAGCATCTTTAAACAAAGTAGGCTAATAAAAACCTGACTAGAGAACTTTTGCTATTGTTCTTTCTCCATTGAAATGTCCTTCATAAGGTGAGTCATGACAGTGCCAGAGAATTCCTTCTACTTCTTCATTTGTCACACATCGCCTTAGAAGATTATCTGCTCCAATTTTGAACAAATAAGGATCATCCCAGATAAATTTCTTGGCATCATGCAAAAATTTCTTTCTTTGGTGCCAGTTAAGATCTTCTGGAATTACTCCTGCAACTTTAAAATTAGTCATATCAGCAAACCACGGCCTTTGTTGAATGTACATGAGTGTTTCATCTGAAAAAGATTCCCAGATTTATGCTTCCTTGCTAGTAACCTCAATCTTAACCGACTCAGATAAATGATCAGCAATCAAATTCTCACTCCCCTTCTTATCACGGATTTCCACATCAAATTCTTACAATAGAAGCACCCATCTAATCAGACGTGGCTTAGAATCTGGCTTTGTCAACAAATATTTTATAGTTGCATGATCTGTGTAGATAATCACCTTAGACCCAATGAGATAAGGTCTAAATTTCTCCAAAGCATAAACTATGGCTAAGAACTCCTTCTCAGTAGTAGCATAATTCAACTGGGCATCATTCAAAACTTTTGCTAGCATAATAGATTGTGTGAAATACCTTCTTTTTTCTCTGACCAAGCACGACTCCTATTGCATAATCGCTAGCATCACACATTAGTTCAAAATTCTGATTCCAATCTGGAGCTACAATCAGTGGAGCCGACACCAATTTACTTTTCAAGATGTTAAAGGCTTTCAAACATTCTTCATCCATCACAAAAGGTACATCTTTAACCAGCAGATTACTCAATGGTTTGGCAATTTTTGAGAAATCTTTAATAAATCTTCTATAAAATCCAGCATGGCCTAGGAAGCTTCTTATTCCCTTCACATTTGTTGGTGGATGGAGTTTCTCAATGACCTCTACTTTGGCTTTATCCACTTTGATCCCCTTAGTAGAAATCTTGTGCCCCAACACAATTTCTTCTGTTACCATGAAATGACATTTCTCCCAGTTAAGCACAAGATTAGTTTGAACACATCTTTTGAGGACAATATCCAAATTCCCCAAACACCTTTGGAAAGAATCTCCAAAAACTGAAAAATCATCCATGAAGACTTCAATACACTTCTCTATGAGATCTACAAAAATTGCCTGCATACACCTTTGAAATGTGGCTGGAGCATTACATAACCCAAATGACATCTTTCTGTAGGCAAACACATCAAAAGGACATGTGAATGTCGTCTTCTCTTGGTCTTTTGGATCTACCACAATTTGGTTGTATCTAGAGTATCCATCCAAAAAGCAATAAAAAGCCTGACCTGTCAATCTCTCCAGCATCTGGTCCATGAAAGGAAGAGGAAAATGATCCTTTCTAGTGGCTTTATTCAACTTCCTGTAATCAATGCACATTCGCCATCTAGTAACAGTCCGAGTAGGAATAAGCTCATTCTTCTCATTATAAATTACTGTCATCCCACCTTTCTTTGGAACTACCTGTACTGGACTCACCCATTCACTGTGAGAGATTGGATAAATAATGCCAGCTTCCAAGAGCTTCAATACTTCTTTTCTAACCACCTCCTTCATAACTAGATTTAGCCTTCTCAGTGGTTGACACTCGGCCTATAGTCATCTTCCATAAAGATCTTGTGCATGCAATAAGTTGGACTTATACCTTTGAGATATGAGATTGACCACCCAATAGCTTCTTTGTTGGCTTTCAATATTTCTACCAACTTTTCTTCTTCTTCAGGAAGCAAAGAATTATTATTGATGAATGGCTTTGTTCCATCTTCTTCTAAGAAAACATACTTCAAATGTGATAGTAACATCTTTAATTCTAACTTCTTTTCTTTGACTTCTTCTTTGGTATCAATCGTCTCAAACTTAGCATCCTCCACTGGAATCTCCTTCAATGTCTCCAAATCTGTCATGCATTCATCAATTAATTTTTCTTCTTCTTCATTCAAGTCTTCACAAGCATCAATAAGAGTTTTCTCTAATGGAAAATAATAACGTACCATCCTTTCTTGCGCCATACAAACTTCATTAAGTATATCAAGTTGAAAACATGCTTTATAATCTTTAGGACGTGTCATGGCTTTGAATACATCAAAATTCACTTCTTCATCTTGAACTCTTACTTTAAGCTTACCATTCTCCACATCAATTAAAACTCTAGCAGTCTTCATAAATGGTCTCCCAAGAATGAGAGGCACATCTCCATTCTCCTCCATCTCCATTATAACAAAATCCACTGGAAATACAAATTTGTCAACCTTTACCAGCACATCTTCAACTACCCCATACGGATATTTAAGAGACTTGTTTGCCAATTGAAGCGCCATTCTAGTGGGTTTGAGTTCCCAACCCTCAATTCTTTTGAACATAGAAAGCGACATTAAATTAATGCTAGCTCCCAAATCAATCAACGCCCTTCTAACTTCCAACGCTTTTATGGTGCATGGAATAGTGAAACTCCCCGGATCTTTAAACTTGGGAGGTAATTTTTGTATGATTGCACTGCAGTTACCTTGCACTTCAATGGTCTCCTTCTCAATATATTTTCTCATCTTTGTAAGGAGTTCCTTCAAAAATTTTGCATATGATGGCATCTGTTGCAATGCTTCAGAGAAAGGTATGGTAATCTCCAGTTTTTTAAACATCTCCATGAACCGCTCCAGTTGTTTTTCTTTCTCCTTCCTTGAATAACTCTTTGGATAAGGAAGTGATCTTTCACAAGCTCTCTCTTTTTTTCTCTCATCTACCTCTTCTTTCTTTTTTTCTCTCTCAACCCTCTCTTTCCACTCAAGTGTTTCTTTCTCACTCTCATTTTCTTTTTCTTTTCTCTCTCTTTTTCTTTCCTCTAACACTTTGCCACTTCTTGTAACAATGGTTTTACACTCTTCCCTCAAATTATTCTTCGCATCCTTCTCACAACCTTCCATCTTGTTGACCAATTGCCCAATGTGCATCTTCATACTGTTAAATGCAGCCTCTACATTCTTATAATAAGAGACACCCATTTTCATGAATTGCTGGAAAGTATCCTTCAGCTTTGTGGTTTTCTCATTTGGAGTAGGTTGTGGCTGCCAATGTTTCTGCTGCCTTTGAACCATCGAAATATTATATATCTCTTGAGGTTATAAAGAAAGCTTCTTTGTCACTTCTTCCAACTGCTGAGTGATGATCTTATTTTGTGCAAGCAAGGCATCTTGAGATTTCAATTGTAGGACCCCTTCTGTTGAACTGGAGCCCCTCTTTCACTATGCATCTCGTTGTCATTAGTAGCCATGTTTTCTATCAATTCAAAAGCTTCCTTTGGAGTCTTGCATTTAATGTTACCTCCAACTGAGCCATCTAGCATCAATTTGGTTTGTGAACCAAGACCTCCAAGGAAGAGAAGGACTACTGTTGCTTTGTCAAAGCCATGAGTGGGCGTCTTTCTCAACAAGCTCTTGTATCTATCCCATGCTTGACCTAGCGTCTCCTCCATGCCTTGTCTAAAAGAAGAAATTTCTTGCTTCTCTTTGTTGATTTTGGACTATGGGAAGTACTTGTTTAGAAACTTTGAAACCACTGCTTCCCATTCAGTAAAGCTATCCTCTAGAAAAGAATTCAACCATATCTTTGCATTGCCTCCCAATGAGAAAGGAAACAAGCTTAGCTTTATTGCGTCATCCGACACACCATTGATCTTCACAGTGTTGCAAATCTCTTTGAACGTGGTTAGATGTTCATATGGACTTTCATGTGATAGCCCATTAAATTGGTTGCTCTTTACCAATTGTATCAACACTGGTTTCACCTCCATGTTTGTAGTATTGACCCTCGGCCTAGCAAAACTATTAAAGTGGCAAGGACCAACAACATTGGTGTAATCCGCCAGAGTACATCTACCATTGTTCTCTTCGGCCATCTTTTAAGTGCTCTGATTAGACCTTTGTGGTGAGGGTTGTAGAAGTGTTTCCGGAGAAGGAAATAATTCTCTAGAAGTTTGAACTCTCCTCGTCCTTCTACTTTCGTCCAATCCTTCAAGAAGAGGTTCCAAAGTTTTCTTGCTCCTAGTTCGATTTGTATCCTGCATACACAAGAACACAAAACCCTAGAAATAATTGTTAGCACAAAAAGATAGAAAAGATGATTTCCCCGTATGTGTCCATATTGACAAAATCAATGATCATGCAATTGAATGAGTTAAACAAAGCATGCAAAGAGCAAAGAGGAAAAACCCTAACAATTAATGAAGTAAAGCATATATAATCAAGAATCAATTCAATACATTAGAGTTTCAAAGGATTACATCATTTCCCCAACAACAATGGAGGTTTAGTTCACCATAGATATGGTGAAACTAGATGAAAATAATGAAAAGAATGAAGGAATGAAAGAGATAGAAAAACCCTAGAAAGAGAAGAGGAGAGTTGTCACATCGCCAAATCTACCCCGAAGGGGTGAAAAGTGTGTTTCTGTGCTCAGGCCATCAAAAGATACAATCCCTAGGACGTGCAAGTTCTTAAATAGAACATAAAAATAACAGAAAACAGGTCCAAGCCTATAAAAATAACAGAAAACAGGTCCAAGCCCACGTCATCGACGCTCAACGGTAGCTGCGGCACTCAAAACTTGCGGTCAGTGCAACTTTGGCGCTCAGCGCAACTTTTTCTGCACTCTGGTTGACTGGTTCACTTTTTTGCATTATGGTTGACTTTTCTGCACTCTGGTTGACTTTTCTACATTCTGGTTGACTTTTATGCATTCCAACCATTCGGTAATTTAACTCTTGTTTCAAATCATTCCAATAGCCTACAAAATCAAGGGAATCTAGCACAAAACCATTAAATTCACCTTCAACTCTCTTATTCACAAAACTAAAGCAAAAACATGAGTTAAAGCAAGTTTCTAAGTCAAAAAGGGTGTTTTTAATATCAAAATTAAGTATAAAAATAACGATTTTTCAACCGTTATCAATAAGCAAAGTTTCAAGTTTGGGGTTATGATAACAATTGATTTCACCGTTATTTGAGAGTAAATTTTGATAACAAATGAACCCTTTTTGACTTAGAAACTTTCTTGTTCTCTTGTTTTTAGTTTATTTTGATGAATTAGAGAGTTGAGGTTATATTTGAAGATTTTATCACTAAATTCCCTTGATTTTGTAGGAAATTGGGATGAATTGGAAGAGGAGTTAAATGTCAAAAAGTTGGAACTCAAAAATGACAGAAAGAACACCAGAAGAGAAGGCTACTAAAGGTCGCAGGACGCTTGGGAGCCCTTCTCTAGGGCCCTCAGCGTAGGAGCCTCGCAGTCACGCCTGAGCGCCAACCTTCCTGTAACGTTTCACGCTTGGGCGCCCCTTCTGGGGCGTTGAGCCCCATCCTCTCGCAAGCTTGCTTGGGCACCCTAAGTTAGGGCGTTAAGCGGTGTCAACGTTTGCCCATGATCCAATTCAGCTCTATTTAAGGATTTGTTCGACCTAAAGGGAGTATCTTTTGACAGAATTGATGATAACGGTTGAAAATATCGTTACCTGTGATGTAATTTTGATACTAAATGTACCCTTTTCTGCTTAGAAACTTGCTTGGAATCATGTTTTTCTATTAAGTTGTGTGAATAAGAGAGTTGATGTTGAATTTGATGGTTTTATGACTAATTTCCCTTGTTTTGGCAGGAAATGAGATAATATGGAAAACAAAGAGGAAGTGCCATGGACATGGAGCTCAGAAAGGCCTGGAAAGCATCAGAAGGGAAGAGTTCTTGAAGCTTGGGTGCCCTTTTTGGGGTGCTTGAGCGCCAGTAACATGGGCCTGGGCCTTGTTTATGTTTTGTCTTCACTCTATTTAAAGGACCCAGACGTCCTATGTTTGGTATCTCTGGCTGGAGCAGCACAACAACACATTCTTCCACTCTCTAAAGGTGGATTTGGATGCGAGAGCTTCCATCCTCTACTTTTAGGGTTTTTGAATCTCATGTTTTTCCATTATTCATCTAGTTTCACCATGTCTATGGTGAACTAAACTCTATTTGTTGTTGGGGGATGATGTAACCTTGTGAACTCTCATGTATTTGAATTGATTCTTAATAACATATGTTTTTTCATTAATTGTTAGAGTAATTCATCTATGCTTATTACATGCTTTGTTTAACTCATTCATAGCATGATGTATGAATTGCATGAGTGTCGGGAGGTTCCTTACAATTCAGGTTCTTGTTGAATTACTCCCAAGAGTAATATTTCTCAAGGACGAGGGTATGAGTCTTGGTCGTCTTAAAGCTCTTGGTCTTCACAATTAATTACTAGGAATGCTAGGAATTGCATGAACTGGTGATTAAGGACATGCTTATTTCGCCGAGGGATCAGGTTTAAGTGATTTAGTGAGTGACGTTAACATTATTGCATAAAGAAGAATTCTTACATACATGAGAGGGAACTTGGTGAAATCTAACCCCAACAACATAAACAACATTCGTTCATCACGGTGCTATTCTGCTATTGATCAAACTGCATTCATATTTAATTTTCTATCTTTGCATATGAAACCAATGATCTCGTTCTCTTTAAGTCTTATTTAATCGAGTTATCACATGACTATCTAGTGCCGAGAGTCCTTTGTGATACGATATTTGGTCTTACCATTTATTTTTATTTTTAATTTTTGTGTTATTTTTAATTTGTGTTTAGTATCGGTTGTTTTTGTTCTTGTGCTAAGAGAGTTTTCTAGGGTTTTGTGTCTAGTTTATGCAGGATACAATCACGACTAGGAGCAACAAAAGTTCTGAACCTCTTCTTGAAGGACTTGAGAATAATAGAAGGCTGAGAAGAAGTACATTATCTAGAGAACCTTTTGTAGAGAGAATTTCACAAGCCCTACAATCTGATCAGGAAAGCATGGACAACAATGGTGGTAGGCGTACTTTGGCATATTATGCAACAGTTGTTGACCCTCACCATTTTAACAACATTGCAAACCGATGGTTAATGCCGCAAGTATGGAGATGAAGCCTACGTTGATCCATCTAGTGAAGAGCAACCAATTTAATAGACTGTCACATGAAAGTCCATATGAGCATCGGACTACTTTAAATGAGATCTGCAATACTGTGAAGTTGAATGGAGTGCAAGATGATGCTATTATATTGAGCTTGTTCCTTTCTCACTGGGAGGCAATGCTAAACTGTGGTTTAACTCCTTTCCTTAAAATAGCTTGACTGAGTGGGAAGATGTGGTTGTAAAATTCTTGAATAAATATTTCCCACAGTCAAAGATCAACAAAGGAAAGGAGGAAATCTCTTCTTTCAGGTAAAGCATGGAGGAGACATTAGGGCAAGCATGGGATAGATACAAGAGCTTGCTGAGAAAGACACCTACTCATGGTTTTGATGAAGCAACGATAGTCATTCTTTTTCTTGGAGGTCTTGGCTCACAAACTAAATTGATGCTGGAAGCCTCAGTTGGAGGCAATATCAAATGCAAGACTCCATAGGAAGCCTATGAATTAATTGACAACATGGCTACCAATGACAATGAGATGCACAGTGAAAGAGGAGCTCCCTCACAATCTAAGGGAGTTCTACAGTTACAGTCTTATGATGCCTTACTTGCTCAAAACAAGATTATTACTCAATAATTAGAAGTCTTGACAAAGAAGCTTTCTCAGCCACCAAAGGAGTGCTAGAATGTTTTCCATGTTCAACAACAACTTTGTGAACTTTGTGGTGGTGATCATATTAATGGTCAATGTGCAGTGCCCGAGAATCTTAATGAAGAAGTTAACTACATGGGCAACGAGTTTCGTCCCAACAATTACAATCAAGGGTGGAAATCTCATCCAAGCATGGAACAAGGTCAATTTGGGCAATCTGGTGGACAATTCAATAGACCACAACAATAGAACCAAAAATAGTGGCAACAACAACCCTCTCTAGCTGACAGAACTACAAAGCTTGAGGAGACTCTCCAACAGTTCATGCAGGCAACTCTCTCCAATCAGAAAAGCACTGAAGCTGCTATGAGAAATCTGGAGATGTAGGTTGGTCAAATAGCCAAGAAGTTGGAAGAGATACCTATCAAAAGTTTCGAGGCTAATACTGAAGTTAACCCCAAGGAATAATGCAAGGCTATTGTGAGCATAAAAGATGAGAGGGAGAAAGAGAAAGAAATAGAGAGAAAAGAAAAAGTGAGTTAAAAGAGAGAAGAAAAAGAAGAGAGGAAAATTGAAGTTGAGAGAAAAGAAAAAGAAAAGATTGTAAAAGAAGAGAGAAAAGAAAACGAAGAGGTTGAGAGAAAAAAAGAAAAAATTGAGAAAAATCTTCATCACCCTGAGGAATGTTCCAGAAAAGAAAAAGAGATGCAATTAGGGTGCTTTGAAGAAATCTTCAGAAAATTGGGAATTAAAATTCCTATGACGGAAGCATTGCAGCAAATTCCTGAATATGCTAAGTTTTTGAAGAAACTCCTCAAAAGAAAGAAATATCTAGAGGAGGAAACAATTGAGGTACAGGAAGAGTGCAGTGTGATCTTGAAGAAGGCACTTCTTCCTAAGGTTAAAGATCCAGGAAGCTTCACCATTCCTTGCACTATCAAGAGCCATAAAATAGGGAAAGCCCTAATTGATTTAGGGTCCAGTATCAATTTGATGCCCTTAACTGTTCTTGAAAAGATTGGTGGTCTTAAAGTCAAGCCTGCAAGGATGACTCTATTTATGGAAGATGGATCCACCAAAAAGCCCTATGGTGTGGTGGAAGATGTGATGGTTCAAACTGACAACCTCAGATTCCTGGTGGACTTGTAGTAATGGAGATGGAGGAAGACTTAGAGATCCCTATAATTCTTGGAAGGCCATTCATGAAAACGGCCAAGGTGATTATCAATGTTGATGATGGAACTATAGCTCTTAAAGACCAAGAAGAGGAGGTGATTTTCAATGTCTTCAATCTTGAGCAGAAAATCCAGGTGAAGAAGACTAGTCTCAAAGCTGCATGTGGAGATACACCAGAGACCAGTACTAAAGCTGCCAAGCCAGGCAAGAAAGGTAAAAAGTGTTTTCTTTCACAAGTAAAGGAAGAAGAAAAAGACAGCAAAGGAAAAAGTTTTCATCAAGACTCACTAGAGAATCATGAAGAACTTAGACTAGGAATTCCAGTGAGATTCTACAAAAGTTGTGGATTGTGAAAGAACTCAGGACTGATGAACTGATAGAGATTGAATCTCCAATTTCCAGGAGAATCAAAAAGGTGATCAGGAAGTTACTAAAGGCCAGTTGGTGTGGAGAAGGAAAAGATAACACCAAGATCAAAGATGTGACATGAGCCTATTGGGTCAAGCTAATGATGTTAAAGAAGCGCTTGCTGGGAGACAACCCAGTGTTTTAAAAACTTTCATTGTGTTGTTTATTGTTTCTTTAGTTTGAATTTTTGTCATTTGAAGTTTGTTTTTGTTTATTTTTTTTGTTTGCTTGATTCTAGTGTGCATAGTCTGTAATGATTGAATGTTTGAGGGGTAGAGAAAGATTAATTGTTTGATTTGAGTGTTATTGTGAGGGCTAGGGAAAAGAAACTTGAAAATTCTAAGTTGAATCTGAGAACCCAAGGCCAGGAATACCCAAAACAAGCCAAAAGGGTTGAGGGAGAAAGTGTCGCCCGCTGCTTGAGCGCCCCCTAAGAGGCGCCCGGGCGACGCGATTGCAGAATTGGGGTTTAAGTAAGGGCTCAAGCGGGATTTTCGCCCAAGCCCCATTTCTCATATTTCTTTCACTCTAGCCTCCCTAAACACTCCTCCTAAGTTCTCTCCTCACTTTTCCTCCTCCACCAAGAACCCTAATTCTCACCCATTTTGCACCATTCAAGTTTGGGGTTTTTGAGTGTGTGGCTGCTAGAAGTTCATATTTCTACCATTTGTTTGAGCATTATCCACCAACCCTTTGCCTCTAACCAAGTAAGTCATGCCACCTAGTGTTTTAAGCTCTTAAAAGTTTGACTTTGGAAGAATGTTGATCAAAAAGCTTGATTTTTGATGATTGGTACTGTGTATGCATTATTTGCCACTAGTTGGACCGATTAAATTGTATTAATTGTGGGTTGGACTGAGTAGAAATGGATTTGGAAGTTGAAAAATGCAGCAAAGCCACACTTGACTACACCGTTCGCCGCTCAAGTGCCCCTAGAGGGGTCCTGAGCGCGACGCGACAGTGTCTATTTTCTGGTTTGTTCTGTTTTAGCTGTTTGGTTCCGTGCAGGTAGTGCTGAGGGATCTCTATTTGGCCCTCAGCCTGAATGAGAAGAGTTGTTGATTTTTGGGACTAATGCTTGATGATTTCTGTGTTTGTTTTGTGAATCTTTATGTGTAGGAATGGCCTCCTCTTCAGGAAAAAGGATCAAAACCCTTGGTACCAAAGACAAGGGAACCAAGAGGAAGGAGAAGGAGCAGTTCTACTCAAATAAGTTCAGAACTCCAGCTCATGAGAGATACTTCCCAGTTGTGGAAGGAAGGAGATTGTTGATGGAGAGGAAGGTGGCCAACATACCATCCTTGGCTCCTCAATTTGAAAGGGAGATGAACAATAGAGACTGGGGCCACCTGGAAACCTACCCCTGTCCCGCCAACATTGACATCATTAAAGAATTCTATACAAATGCAAAAGTATTGGGGGGAGAGGATGAGACGTCCTTTAGCTACGTAAGGGGTAAGAAGGAGTGGACTATGATGATGTGGATCGGACTTTATGTGTGCCCGGAGGGCACTTTCAGAGAAACAGGACTAGGGCACCATTCCACATCTTAAGACCCCATTTGACTCCTCTGGCAAAGTGTTGGATGGCTTTCACTCATGCCAACATTCAGCCATGCTCCCATGTGTCAGATATCACTATTTAGAGGGCCATCTTCCTTTACTGTGTTCTCAGGGGCCTCAACATCAACATTAGGCAGGTTATAGCTGATGAAATCCAAAGTTGTGCCCGTGGTTCAAGCAACAAGGCACCGTTGGGACACCCCTCCTTGATCACCCATCTTTGTGAGGCTACAAGTATTGATGTGTCTAGACAATACTGGAGCGTCCAAGAAAGGAGTTGGACGTAGCTTACTTTACACACTATTGTGCAGTGGATGAGTTAGGCCACCCAGCACCACCACCACAGCAGCCTAGGGTACACAAGAGAGCATCACCACCAGCCTAGGAGCCAGTTCATGAGGTCGCTCCTTTTCAGATGCGGGACATGTGCATTTCTCTGCTGGATGCTAGAGTGGCTGCCATATATAGGGGCGAGCAGGAGCTGTTGAGGAAACTGACGTCCGCCTTCCCTAAGAGACTGTTCATATCTCAGGAGGACTTTGCAGCCCGAGTGGCATGGCCCACTGACCCAACACAGGAGGATGATAGAGCTGAAGCAGCTGAAGCTTCAGCCATGGATGAGGATGCTGAAGATGAGGAAGCTGAGGAGGATGAGGACTCTGATGATGAGGAGTGATGAGTTGTACTTGGCATCTACTGATGGATGCCATCTTTATTATAGAACAGGATTTTTGTTATTTTACTATTTTTATTGCTTTGATTGTTAAACTTTATTCTGTTATGTTTTCATGGTTGTCCTTTTAATCATTTCTTTTGTTATTGTACTTTGCTTGAATAAACTACACTGCTTTGGTTCAACTATGTTGTGTTTTGTGATAAGTATTTCTTTGTGATGCTCTAGTGTATTGATTGATGTTGAGGTTATGTATGATGTGATAAGATACAGGTGATGGCTCACAGTGTATGAAACAAGTGCTTGAGGTAAAACTTGATTGAGATACTGAGCAGGGTGTTTTTCTGAATTCTGGGACTTGTGAGTTTACCTGTGTGAGATTTGGGCTTCAGAGTTTTTGTGAATAATTGCTATTGCTTTGGAAGCATGAATGATTTTGCCCAAATTTTCAGTGATTGAACTACTTGCTTGCAGGTTTGATATGATCAAGGCCATCTTTTGTTATCCCTTACTCTTTTAGCCTTCACATGATTTTTGTTCACTTAAAAGAAAATAATTTGTTTTAACCTTTGAACCTTGAGCCTTATGCATGTGTGAAAACCCTTTGTGAAAATCTTTACCTTGAGTTAAGTTGAGAACATTTGTGAGGTATTGATAAAGGTTCAAGTTTGGGGTTGCTGGAAAGATTGAGAAAGGAAAAGAAAAAGCTTTGAGTTAAGCAGTGAATACAGGAAAAGAAAAAGCAAACAAAAAAGAAAGATGAAAAGAAAAGAAAGAAAAGCTCAATGCAAGGGAAAGATGGGAAAAATAAAAGAGAGTTGTGCTTGAATGATGAAATCATAAATGTCTTTCTTAACTCAAGGATTTTGCTGATCAGAAAAACCAATTTCCTTCTTAGCCCAGCCAAGTTACAAGCCATGAAAAGCCCTTGTGATGACAACTTGCTTGTGAGTATGTTTGATTGTGGTTAAATGAAAGGCAAAGTTAATTTGTGTGACATTGTGATAGTAGAGTGAAAAAGACACCAACACCTCACTATACACCTGTTAGTGAGTGATACACTTTTGAGTGCTTGAGTGATACACTTTTGAGTGCTTGAGTGAAACACTTTCCTTGGTGAGGAGTAGTTCTTTGAATTTCTGATTGAATCTTTGCTTGGTTGATTGATCATTCTTAAGGATAGTATCTATTGAAGTATATGAGCATCACATTGATTTTGATTGAATTAGGCATCTATACATCTTGACTAACATCTGTATGTTGAGAGTATAAAAGTGATCTCTTGTCCTGGAAGAAAAAGTTTTTGAAAAATGTTGAGTCATTGTAGTGATTGTTTTGAAAAGCTGAGTTACATTCTGTTTGCTTGAGGACAAGCAAAGTTCTAAGTTTGGGGTTCTGATAACGATTGAAAATATTGTTATCTGTGATGTAATTTTGATACTAAATGCACCCTTTTCTGCTTAGAAACTTGCTTAGAATCATGTTTTTCTGTTAAGTTGTGTGAATTTGATGGTTTTATGACTAATTTCCCTTATTTTGGTAGGAAATGAGATAATATGGAAAACAAAGATGAAGTGACATGGAGATCGAGCTCAGAAAGGCTTGGAAAAGCACCAGAAGGGAGGAGTGCTCGAAGCTTGAGCGCCCTTTTTGGAGGCTTGAGGGTAGGAAACCACCGCTCACTGCCTGGGCACCCCTTTCTGGGCGCTTGAGAACCAGAAGCACGAAGCTTGGGCGTCCTTTCTAAGGCTTGAATGCAGGAAACCACCGCTCACCGCCCAGACGCCCTTTTTGGGGCGCTTGAGCGCCAAAAACACGAAGCTTGGGTGTCTTTTCTGAGGCTTGAGCGCAGGGAACCATCGCTCACTGCCCAGGCGCCCTAAGTGGGGCGCTTGAGCGCCAGTAACACGGGCCTGAACCTTGTTTATGTTTTGTCTTCACTCTATTTAAAGGACCCAAACGTCCTATGTTTGGTATCTCTGGCTGGAGCAGCACAACAACACACTCTTCCACTCTCTGAAGGCGGATTTGGATGCGAGAGCTTCCATCCTCTATTTTAGGGTTTTGCTATCTCATGCTTTTCCATTATTCATCTAGTTTCACCATGTCTATGGTGAACTAAACTCTATTTGTTGTTGGGGGATGATGTAACCTTGTGAACTCCCATGTATTTGAATTGATTCTTAATAACATATGCTTATTCATTAATTGTTAGAGTAATTCATCTGTGCTTATTACATGCTTTGTTTAACTCATTCATAGCATGATGTATGAATTGCATGAGTGTCGGGAGGTTCCTTCCAATTCAGGTTCTTGTTGAATTACTCCCAAGAGTAATATTTCTCAGGGATGAGGGTGTGAGTCTTGGTCGTCTTAAAGCTCTTGATCTTCACAATTAATTACTAGGAATGCTAGCAATTGCATGAACTGGTGATTAAGGACAGGCTCATTTCGTTGCGGGATTGGGTTTAAGTGATTTAGTGAGTGACGTTAACATTAATGCATAAAGAAGAATTCTTACATACATGAGAGGGAGCTTGGTGAAATCTAACCCCAACAACATACTCACTCATATTAAACAACATCCGTTCATCATGGTGCTATTCTGTTATTGATCAAATTGCATTCATATTTAATTTTCTGTCTTTGCATCCAAAACCAATGATCCCGTTCTCTTTAAGTCTTAAATAATCGAGTTATTACATGACTGTCTAGTGCCAAGAGTCTTATGGGATACGATACTTGGTCTTACCATTTTAAATTACTTGTGTGATTCAGTACCACTAAAGAACACTGCACTAGAGCACCCAATTAGCACATAAAGATAAAAAGAAAAGGATAAAAATATAAAAAGATAAAAAGATAAAAAGATAAAAAGATAAAAAGATAAAAA
>JAHCHA010012201.1:0-13819 GCA_027742795.1 Vigna hirtella | reverse complement strand
GATAAAAAGATAAAAAGATAAAAAGATAAAAAGATAAAAAGATAAAAGGATAAAAAATAAAAGATAAAGTCTAGTCGGTTAAGAATCACACAAATAGAATAGTTTAAACAACGAGTCCCCGACAACAGCGCCAAAAACTTGTTAAGCCTTCGGCAAGTGTACCGAATCGTATCAAGAAATATAAAATGGTAAGACCAAGTATCGTATTCCAAAGGACTCACGGCACTAAACAGTTATGTGATTACCCAACTAATTAAGACTTTTGAAGAATATTTTAGTGGTTTTTGAATGCAAATGCAATAAAACTAAACATGAATACAATTTGATCAATTGAGGCTAAACACAAAGATGAATGGATGATATTGAAAATATGAGATGAATATGTTATTGGGGTTTAGATTTCACCTAATCACTCTCATGCAAATAAGAATTCATCTTCTTTATTAATGTTATTGGAGAAAAACCCTAACAATTAATGAAAGAAGCATATATAAATAACAAAAATCAATTCAAATATAAGAGAGTTCAGTGGTTACATCTTCCCCACTAACAAATGAGATTAGTTCTCCATCATCATGAAGAAACTAAATGAACAATGGAATGAAAGAATGGAAGAGATAGAAAAACCCTGGAAAGAGAAAAGGAGAGTTGTTACCATCCCCAAATCTGCCCCCAAAGGGGTAAAAAGTGTGTTTCTGTGCTTAAGCCATCAAAAGATACAATCCCTAGGACGTCCAAGTCCTTAAATATAACATAAAAATAATAGAAAACAGGTCCAAGCCTACTTCGTTGGCGCTCAACGCCCTAAGTGGGGCGCCGAGGCGTCGTAAGGGTCAATACTGGCGCTCAGCGCCCTTGGAAGAGTGCAGAGGCATGGTGTGGGAAGAAAATTGGTGCTCCAGGGCGCTCACCCTGGCGATAGTATTCCAATACTCACTTTTTTTACTGTTGTGCTTGTTTTTTGGGCTGATTCAGCTCTATACAGCTCTATATATTGTTGGAGATTCTTCCAAGCACATTATTAGCTACAAAATAAAGGGAATTTAGTGATAAAATCATAAAGAATAACCTCTTCTCACTTATTCACCAAACTAAAGCAAAAACATGAGTTCAAGCAAGCTTCTAAGTCATAAAGGGTGCATTTAGTATCAAAATTATATCACCGATAACGGTATTTTCAACCGTTATCAGATGCAAGGGATTGTAGTCTAGTAATTAAGGATAGGATTTCTTCGCTGAGGGATCGGGTTTTAAGTAATTTAGAAAGTGATGTTAACAATTGCATGAAGAAGATGAATTCTTCTTATATACATGAGAGTAAACTAGGTGAAATCTAAACCCCAACAACATACCCATCTCATAAGTTCAATATCATTCATTCACCTTTGTGTTTTCTTCAATTGATCAAAAGTGCATTCATATTTACTCTCTTATTTTTGCATACAAAGTTGTAAATTGTTCTTCAAAAGTCTTAATTAGTTAAGTGATTACATGACTGTTTAGTGGCGTGAGTCTTCTAGGATACGATACTTGGTCTTACCATTTTATATAACTTGATACGATTCGGTACACTTGGCGACATCTTAACAACTCCCTGACATCTTGGCTATGCAGGTACGTTGGGACGTTAGAGCCTCTCTCAAATACATTAGCATCTTATTCAACCTTCATAAGCTCATCTGCAATGATGTCGCAAAGTTGTTGGAATGCACCAACAGGATCGTCCTCAGATAAATGAATCTTCTCTAGTCTATGCGTCTATTGGTACATGGAAAAATAGGATAAGTTTCAGCATCAATAACTGATAATGGTTGAATTTATCGTTATTTGATACTCAAATTTTGATACTAAAAACACCCTTTTTGACTTATAAACTAGCTTGGAATCATAGTTTTCATGAATAAGAGACTTAAAGGTGAATTTAATGGTTTTGTGCTAGATTTCCTTGTTTTTAACAGAAATTGAGATGATTTGGAAGAAGAGTTGAAGTAGTAAGGAGTTGGAACTCAGGAAGAGATGGAAAAGCATCAGAAAGGAGGATCGAAACAGCGTTGAGCGCCACTTTAGGGGCCCTCAGCACCAAAGTACATTGTCTCACGCTTTGCTGCCCTTTTTCTGGAGCCCTCAGTGTAGGATACCCCTGGCTCGTGCATGGGCGCCCTTTTCAGGGGCACTGAGTGCCACTTCCTCAAGTCGCACCCTGAGCGCCAGTTTTGACCCGCACACAGCCTGGGCACCCTAAGTGGGGCGCTGAGCGCCAGTCTCGTGGGGTTGGACCCGTTTTCTATTATTTTTATGTTCTATTAAATGACTTGGACGTCCTAGGGTTCACATCTTTGGACGGAAGAGGCACAGAAACACATTCTTTGATCCCTCGGAGGCGGATTTGGATGCGGAAGCTCCTATCTTCAATTTCTAGGGTTTTATTTTTCATTCTTTCTCTATTATTCATCTAGTTTCACCATCTCAATGGTGAACTAAACTCTATTTGTTGTTGGGGAATGATGTAACCTTTGTAAACTCTCATGTATTGAATTGATTCTTGATTATATATGCTTCTTTCATTACTTGTTAGGGTAATTCTTCTTCGCGTATTGTTTGCTTTGTTTAACTCATTCATTAGCGTGACTTATGATTTGCATGAGTACCGGAAGGTATCTTACAATTCATGTTCTGGAGAATTATTCCCAGAAGCAGTATTACTCAGGAATGGGGGTATGAGTTCTGGTTGTTTTAAGCTTCTGATCTTCAGAATTAATTATTAGGAATTTTAGGAATCGTATGAACTAATAATTAAGGATAGTCTTTCTTCGCCAAGGAATCAGGTTTTAAGTATTTTAGATAGTGACATTGAAATTAATGATGAAGTAGAATTCTTATATACATGAGAGTAAACTAGGTGAAATCTAACCCCAACAACATATCCATTCCATAATATCAAATTCGTTCATCTTTTCACTTTTGTCCAATTCATCAAATTGCATGCATATTTACTTTTCAGTATTTGCATTCTAAACCCAAAAGAGTTTGTTTTCAAGTCTTATTTAATCAAGGAATCACATAATTGTTTAGGTCGTGAGTCTCTAGAGAAATGATACTTGGTCTTACCATGTTTATAACTTGATACGATTCGGTACACTTGACGGAGTCTTGACAAGTTTTTGGCACTGTTGTTGGGGACTCATGGTTTAATTATTCTATTTGTGTGATTATTTATTAGCTTTGACATGATTTTCTATTTTAGTTTTGTTTTGTTTTATTCTATTAGTGTTTTCTAGGGCTTTGTTTTCTTGTGTATGCAGGATAGAATTTGAACTAGAAGCTAGAAAACCTTGGAACCTCTTCTTGAAGGATTGGACGAGAGTAGAAGGAGCAAGAGAATCCGAACATCTAGAGAATTGTCCCCTTCACCAGAGACAGTTTTACAACCTACACCGCAAGGATCTGACCAAAGCACTGAAGAGATGGCTGAAGAAAATAATGGCAGACGCACTCTGGCAGATTACACAATAGTTGTTGACCCTCATCATTTTTATAGCATTGCAAGGCCGAGGGTCAATGCTGCAAACATGGAGGTAAAGCCTGCGTTGATACAATTGCTGAAAAGCAACCAATTTAATGGACTGTCTCATGAAAGTCCATATGAGCATCTGACCACATTCAACGAGATTTGCAACACTGTAAAGATCAATGGAATGCCGAATGACGCTATAAAGCTTAGTTTGTTTCCTTTCTCATTGGGAGGCAATGCTAAGTTATTGTTGAATTCTTTCCCGGAAGATAGCTTTGCTGAATGGGAAGCCGCGGTGGCAAATTTTTTGAACAAATACTTCCCACAGTCGACAATCAACAAAGGTAAACAGGAAATTTCCTCTTTTAGGCAGGGCATGGAAGAGACATTAGGTCAAGCATGGGATAGATACAAGAGCTTGTTGAGAAAGACGCCCACGCGTGGCTTTGATGAAGCCACAGTAGTCATTCTTTTCGTTGGAGGTCTTGGCTCACAAACCAAATTGAGGCTAGATGCCTCGGCTGGAGGTAATATCAAGTGCAAGACTTTGGAGGAAGCTTATGAATTGATTGACAACATGGCTACTAATGACAATGAGATGCATAATGAAAGAGGAGCTCCATCTCAGAAGAAGGGTGTCCTACAATTATAATCTCATGATGCTCTGCTTGCACAGAATAACATTATCACTCAACAATTGGAGAATTTGACGAAGAAACTCTCTCAATTGCCAAAGGAGCTGCAGAATGTTTCACAAGTTCAACAGAAACTCTATGAATTATGTGGTGGTGATCATATCAATGGTCAATGTGCTTTCCAAATGGAGGCCCAAGAAGACGTCAATTATATGGGCAATCAATTCCGCCAAGGTAATTTCAACCAAGGGTGGAAACCTCACCCAAGTATGGGTCAAGGTCAATTTGGGCAATCTGGGCAAGCAAGACAATTCAATAGACCACTGCAGCAACAATCACAATAGCAACAAATATCTTCATTATTTGACAGAACTTTAAAGCTTGAAGAAACCTTTCAACAATTTATGCAGGTAAACTATCTCCAACCACAAGCGCACTGAAGCTGCTATAAGGAATTTGGAGATGCAAGTGGGACAACTGGCTAAGAAGTTGGAGGATAAAGTTGAGAGCCAATTTGGGGCTAATACAAAGGTTAACCCTAAGGAAGAATGTAAAGCTATTGTGATCATAAGTGATGAGAGAGTAGGAGAGAGAAAAGAAAGAGTTGAGTTAGAACAATAAAAAGAAGAAAGAATAGGTGAGGTTGAGAGAAAAAAGAAAGAAAAGAAGAGGGGAGAGAAAAAATTTGAAAAATTTGAAAAGATTCTTCCTTACCCTAAGGAGTGTAGCAGAAAAAGAAAAGGAGAAGCAATCAGGGTGTTTAAAAGAAATCTTCAAGAAATTGGAGATTAAAATTCCTTTGGCTGAAGCATTGCAACAGGTTCCTGTGTATATGATAATGGTTGAAAATATCGTTATCTATGATGTAATTTTGACACTAAATGCACACTTTTCTACTTACAAACTTGCTTGGAATCATGTTTTTTCTTTAGTTTTGTGAATAAGAGAGTTGAGGTTATACTTGATGATTTTATTACTAAATTCCCTTGATTTTGTAGGCTATTGGAATGATTTGAAAGAAGAGTTAAAGTACCAAATAGTTGGAATGCAGAAAAGTCAACCAGAATGCAGAAAAGTCAAGCAGAGTGTAGAAAAGTCAAGCAGAGTGCAGAAAAGTCGACCAGAGTGCAAAAAAGTCAACCAAAGTGCAGTATTTTCGTCTCAAACTGCGCCCGGGCGCCCCTCAGGGGCGCTTGAGCGCCAAAAGTGCACCGCACACCACCCGGGCACCCTTCAAGGGTGCTTGAGCACCAGAAGGTGCCGCACACCACGCGAGTGCCCCATTTAGGGTGGTTGAGCGCCAGTTTCGTGGGCTTGGACCTGTTTTATGTTATTTTTATGTTCTATTTAAGGACTTGCATGTCCTAGGCTTTGTATCTTTTGATGGCTTGAGCACAAAAACACATTTTTCACCCCTTTGGGGTAAATTTAGGGATGCTGACAACTCTCCTATTCCTGGAGGGTAGATTTGGGGATGGTGACAGCTCTCCTCTTCTCTTTCTAGGGTTTTTATATCTCTTTCATTCTTTCATTCTATTGTAATTCTATTTGTTGATTGGGGGATGATGTAACCTTGTGAACTCTCAGGTATTTGAATTGATTCTTATTATTGATATATGCTTCTTTCATTAATTGTTAGAGATATTCTTCTTCATGTGTGGCATAAATCTTATGATTTGTTTAAGTATCAGGAGATTTCATACTCTTAGGGTTGGACGATTTGGGGATGTGACAACTCTCTTCTTTTCTCCCTAGGATTGTTATCGAGAGATATCTTACAACTCACGATCTGGGGAATTCTCCCAAAAGTAGTATTTCTCAGGTATGAGGGTATGAGTTTTGGTCGTCTTAAGCTCTTGATCTTAATGCAAAATTAATTATTAGGGATGCAAGGTATTGTGACCTATTAATTAAGGATAGGCTTTCTTCGCCGAGGGATCGGGTTTTAAGTAATTTAGTGAGTGACGTTGACATTAATGAAAGAAGAAGAATTCTTATATACATGAGAGTTAATTAGGTGAAATCTAAACCCCAACAACATCTTCATCTCATATTATCAACTTCATCCATTCATTCTTGTTTTTAGCCTCAATTGATCAAATTGCATTCATGTTTATTTTATTGCATTTGCATTCAAAAACCCCAAAAATATGTTCTTTAGAGTCTTAATTAGTTGAGTAATCCCATAACTCTTTAGTTTCGTGAGTCTCTTGGGATACGATACTTGGTCTTACCATTTTATATTACTTGTGTGATTCGGTACACTTGTCGATTCATCAACAAGTTTTTTGGCGCCGTTGTCGGGGACTTGTGGTATAACTATTCTATTTGTGTGATTCTTAACCGATTAGACTTTATCTTTAATTTTATTTTTTTAATTTTTTTATCTTTTAATCTTTTTATCTTTTGATCTTTTTATCTTTTCATCTTTTTATCTTTTTATCTTTTATCTTTTTATCTTTTTAACTTTTAATTTTTTTTATCTTTTTATTTTTTTAGCTTTATCTTTTTATCTTTTTATTTTTTTTATCTTTATCTTTTTATCTTTTTATTTTTTTTTATCTTTTTTATTTTTTTATTTTTTTCTTTTTATTTTTTTTATTATCTTTTAGTGCTAATTGGGTGCTCTAGTGTAGTGTTCTTTAGTGTTTGTAGGATAAAATTCAAAAATTTGTACTAGAAGCACAAGATCATCAAAAGAAGAAGGAGGAAGAAGGTTGCAGGGTGCGCCTGGGCGCCCCATTAAGGGCGTTGAGCGCCGGCCTTCAAGTGCCATGTTCACCAAGACTTTGTGCATGAAGTGGTTAAAGATATCAAAGAGAATTGAGTCATTGAGATTGAGGCTCCTTATTCAAGGAGGGAAAAGATGGGAACTGGAAGATGTTGCAGATAAGTTGGTGTGATGAAAGCAAAAGGAACACCAACATCCAAGATCCAGATTGAGTTTAATGGTGTTAGGCTCGTGTCGTTAAACAAGCGCTTATTGGGAGGCAACCCAATTTCTGACTTTTTCTTTTGGATTTGAATTTATTTTGTAGGAATGACAACATCTACTGATGGATGCTGGACAACATCTACTAAGGGATGCTAAGAGGATTCAGATAACAACATCTACTGATGGATGCTGCTACGATGAATGACAGCCCATTTTTGTGAACTTTTCTTTTAAGTTGATTTAATTGTGTGGTTTTGATTTGATTTTTTTTCTTTGTGTGTTTGAGTTTTTTTTAGGTTGAATGCTACTTCTGATGGTAGTAATGATAGCATCTACTGATGGATGCTTCTAAAACATCTACTGATGGATGTTGCTATGGTGAGGATGATGAATGACAACATCTACTGATGGATGTTGTTATGGAAGAGGACGGTGACTAGACATCTACTAAGAACGCATACTTCAAGTGTGGTGGTAACATCTTCAGCTCCAATTTGCTTTCCTTGACTTTTTCTTCTGTGTTGATCTCTTCCATCTTATGCAAAGGGACTTCTTTCAAATCATCCAAGCACTCATCAATAAATTCTTCTTCTTTCTCATTCAATTCTTCACAAGTGTCAACTAGCATCTCCTCTAAAAGAAAAATACCACTTGCTTTCTTCTCTTGTATCATGCAAATTTTGTCAAGAGTATCAAGATGAAAACACTCCTTGTCATCCTTTCGGTGAGCCATAGCTTCAAAAACATCAAAATTTACTTCTTCATCCTGCACTCTCACCTTCAGTTTGTCGTTTTCCACATCAATCAAAACTCTTGCAGTCTTCAAAAAAGGTCTCCCAAGAATAAGAGGCACATTTACATCCTCCTCCATCTCCATTATAACAAAGTCCACAGGAAATAGAAATATGTCTACCTTCACAATCACATCTTCAGCTACCCCATAAGGATATTTTAGAGATCTATCTACTAGTTGAAGAGTCATCCGAGTAGGCTTGAGTTCCAAACCTTTAATCTTTTCAAACATGGAGAGCGACATGAGATTGATACTGGCTCCCAAATCAATTAGTGCCTTTCCAACAGAGATATTCCCTATAGTGCAAGGAATGGTGAAGCTTCCTGGATCTTTTAAGTTGGGAGGTGGAAGCTTTTTATGATAGCACTACAATTTCCTTGAACTTCAATTGTTTCCTCTTCAATGTACTTCGTTTTCTTAGTGAGGAGCACCTTCAGAAATTTAGCATATGAAGGCATTTGTTGCAAGGCTTCAGAGAAAGATATGTTAATCTCCAATTTCTTAAAAATCTCCATGAAACGCTCAAACTGTTTTTCTTTCTCCTTCATAGAATAATTCTTCGGGTAAGGAAGGGATTTTTCATACAATTCTTTCTTTTTTTCTCTCATCCTCTTCCTCTCTTTTTTCTTCTCTTCCCTCTCTTTTTCCTTTTCTTTTCTCTCACTCTCTTCTTTTTCTTTTTCTTCTTCATCTTTTTCTCTTTCACTCAACCTTTCTTTTTCTTTTCTCTCTATTTTTCTCTCATCTAAAATTCTGCCACATCTGGTAACAACAGTTTTGCACTCCTATCTAGGGTTTACTTTCATATTACCCCCAAACACATCCAGCTTCTGAATTATGTGACACAGATGCCTCTCTATCCTTCTGAATGCTGCTTCAGTACTTTTATGATGAGAATCAGATGTCTGCATTAATTATTGAATTGTGTCATCCATCTTAGCAATTCTTTCTGATAGAGAGGGTTGTTGCTACCATTGTTGTTGTTTGGCAGCTTGTCCATATTAACTTGGTCCCATATTTGAGTGAAGTTTCCACCCGTGGTAGAAATTACCTTGTCTGAATTGCATCCTGCAAGCAATAGACACAAAAACATGGAAAATAGTGTTAGCACAAAAACAAAAACAACCGACACTAAAGACAAACTAAAAATAAGATAAAACTAAAAAAATAAAAATCAAGTCAAAGTTAATCAAGAATCACACAAATAGAATAGTTTAAACCGTGACTACTCGGCAACGACGCCAAAAACTTGTTGATGAATCGGCAAGTGTATCGAATCGCACAAGTAATATAAAATGGTAAGCCAAGTTTCGTATCCCGAAGGACTCTCGGCACTAGATAGTCGTGTGATAACTCGATTAATTAAGACTTAAAGAAAACGAGATCATTGGTTTCAAATGCAAAGACAGAAAATTAAATATGAATGCAGTTTGATTAATAGCATAATAGCACAGTGACGAACAAATGTTGTTTTCAATATGAGATGAGTATGTTGTTGGGGTTAGATTTCACCAAGTTCCCTCTCATGTATGTAAGAATTCTTCTTTATGCATTAAAGTTAACGTCACTCACTAAATCACTTAAACCCGATCCCCCGGCGAAATAAGTCTTTCCTTAATCACTAGTTCATGAAATTCTTAGCATTCCTATTAATTAAATGTGAAGATCAAGAGCTTTAAGACGGACAAGACTCATACCCTCATCCCTGAGAAATATTACTCTTGGGAGTAATTCAACAAGAACCTGAATTGTAAGGAACCTCCCGGCACTCAAGCAATTCATACACCACGCTATGAATGGGTTAAACAAAGCATGCAATAATCATAGATGAATTACTCTAAAAATTCATGAAAAAACATATGTTATTAAGAATCAATTCAAATACATGAGAGTTCAGAAGGTTACATCATCCCCCAACAACAAATAGAGTTTAGTTCACCATAGACATGGTGAAACTAAATGAACAATGGAGAAGAATGAGATAGAAAAACCTTAAAAGTAGAAGATGGAAGCTCTTGCATCGAAATCCGCCTCCAAAGGGTGAAAGAATGTGTTGCTGCGCTCCTCTAGCCAAAGATACAAAACCTAGGACGTTTGGCTCCTTTAAATAGAGCGAAGACAGAACAGAAACAAGGCTCAAGCCCATGTCACTGGCACTCAAGCGCCCCACTTAGGGCGCCCGGGCGGTGAGCGATGGTTCCCTGCGCTTAAGCCTCCAAAAGGGGCACCCAAGCTTCATGCTTCTGACGCTCAAGCGCCCAAAAAGGGGCGCCCGGGCGTTGAGCAACACTCTTCTGCGCTTAAGCCTCCAAAATGGTGCCCAAGTGATAATAGTTGAAAAGTTGTTATTTTTATACTTAAAATTGACCTTAAAGATGATCTTTATGACTTAGAAACTAGCTTGGAATCATGCTTTTATTTATGTTTTTGAAATAAGAGAGTTGGATGGGTTTTATGCTTGGTTTTCCTTGTTTTTGCAGGTTTTAAGATAAATTGGAGGAAAGAAGTAAAGTAGGAAGAAGTTGGAATCAGAAAAGGAAGTGAAAAGTGCACAAAAAGAGAAGACAGAGTACCGCTCAGCGGAAATTACCGTTGAGCGGCGTTCTTGAGGTCTCGTAGTCACCGCTGAGGGGCAAATACAGTTGAGCGTCAAACAGAAGAATGCGCACTTACCGCTGAGCGCCATTTTTATGGGCTTGGGCTTACTTTTCTATAATTTTTAAAATAATATATAAGGTTTTAGTCGACCTAGGTCAGTCATCTTTGGCTGGAACGAAGTAGAAACACACTTTTTGACCCCTTGGAGGAGGATTTTGGATGCTCAGGCTCCACTCTTCAAATCCTAGGGTTTTATCTTTCATTCTTCCATTGTTTTTCATCTAGTTTCACCATGAATATGGTGAACTAAACTTATATTGTTGTTGGAGAATCAATGTAATCCTTTGAAGCTCTCATGTAGGGCTGGGCATGATTATCCTAACTGTACTAAACTATAGATTATCTATACTATATTATACTATAAAAACTGAACTGCTTTTATTAAAAACTGAATTATACTATTTTGTAGTTCAATTTAAAAAAACTGAACTTTCCTATTAGTAGTTCAGTTAACTCAGTTAACTGTTTTAAAACAGTAAGAAAATACAACTTGATTAAAACAAATTGCTGCTTCACCCAAACATAATGAAAACATACTATTTATTTTTTATCAAATAACTTATTGAAAAGTGATTTTAAATAAACAAATATCCTAAATTAAATTTCTAAAAGAAAAAGTTTAAGTGTTAGTTTAAAAAAAAATACTCTAAGAATTTAGATAAACTTTTCAAACTTGTTCCGAAATAGTTTTAAGAAAAAAAATATATTTAATACTATTTACAAATTGGTATGAATTATTTTTTTCTCATACATGTAACTTAGTTATTTATATTAATTTATATTTTTATATCCTAATTTTCATAATTATATATCATATTCGTTTATTATTATTTTTATTTTTACTAAAAATTAGTATACTATTGAAATTTATAAATGGATAGATTTTGACTAAGGTTTTTCTTATCAATTTTTTTTAATGTAATCTATGCAATTAAATTTTATTTAAGTTAAGAATTTAAATAAACTTTTCAAACTTATTCTAAAATAATTTTAAGATAAAAAAAATGAAAAAACACATTTAATACTATTTACAAATTGTTATGAATTATTTTTTCTCATAAAATATATAACTTAGTTATTTGTATTAATTTATATTTGTATATCCTACTTTTCATAATTATATACATACTCGTTTATTATTATTTTTATTTTTACTAAAAATTATTATGCTGTTGAAATTTATAAATGAATAGATTTTGACCAAGGTTTTTCTTATCAATTTTTCTAATGTAATAAATGCAATTAAATTTTATTTAAGTTAAGAATTTAAATAAATTTTTCAAACTTATTCTGAAATAGTTTTAAGATAAAAAAAAAAAACATGCAGTATGTTTGCGATGCCAATACGAATTGCAGTTTATTTTGGTTACTATTGTATGGTTTACCATATGAAATAGTTAACTACCAATAGAAAAATCCAATTTTTTTTAAATTGAATGGCGAGTATAGTTCAGTTTTTAATAAAAATAGTTTAGTTTTTATAGTATAGATATAGTTTAGTACAATTAGGCTAATTATGCCCAGCACAATAAATATTTAACTAAACTGTGAATTATAAAACAATTTACTGAATTGTATTGCAGTTAACTAAACTAAAAAATAGTTCAGTTCAGTTTTTTTGAACTAATTTTTAGTTCAGTCCAGTTTTTTTAACTATTTAATAGTTAACTATAATTGGTTTATAGTACAGGCCAAATAGTGCAGTTTGCCCACCCCTACTCTCATGTATTGAATTGGTTATTCAAAATATATGCTTTCTTTCATTAATTGTTAAGGTTTTTCCTCTTTGCTCAATGCATGCTTTGTTTAACTCATTCTATTGCATGATCATTGGTTTTGTCCATATGGACACATATGGGGAAATCTAGATCTGGGGAATCTTTCCCAATAGTAGTATAAACCTAGACATAGGAGTATGATAGTTGGTTGCCTTTAAGCTTTTGTGCTTTATAATGCATGAATAATTGCTAGGGAGACAAGACATTGTAAACTAGTGATTATGAGTAGGTTTTCTTCACCGAGACATCGGGTTTAAGGTAAATTAGAAAGTGGCATTAACATTAACGAAGAAAAATGAATTCTTGAGTACATGAGAGTGGATAGGATGAAATTGATAAACCCCAACAACATAATCATTCATATATTTCAATTCACGTGTTTTGCTTCTTCTTTTCCATTGATCAATACATGCATTCATATTTAATTTTCAGTAATTGCATCTAAACTTATAAGAATTGGTTTTACAAGTCTTAGATAATCAACAAAATCACATAACTGTTTAGGCCTGTGAGTCCTTTGGGAAACGGCACTTGGTCTTACCAGTTTTATTACTTGATACGATTCGGTTACACTTGCCGAGGGTTAACACCAAGCTTCGTGCTTCTGGCGCTCAAGCTCCCCAAAAGGGACACCCGGGCGGTGAGCGGCACTCTTCTGCGCTTAAGCCTCCAAAAGGGGCGCCCAAGCTTCGAGAATTCCTCCCTTTTAGTGCTTTTCCAGGCCTTTCTGAGCTCTATCTCCTCTACTTTTCATCTCTGCTTTCCATATTATCTCATTTCCTACCAAAACAAGGGAATTTAGTCATAAAGCCATCAAATTCAACCTCAACTCTCTTATTCACACAACTTAACAGAAAAACATGATTCCAAACAAGTTTCTGAGCAGAAAAGGGTGCATTTAGTGTCAAAATTACATCACAGATAACGGTATTTTCAACCGTTATCAATAATCCATTGAATTGGTTGCTCTTCACCAATTGAATCAAAGCAGGCTTCATCTCCATATTTGCAGCATTAACCCTCGGCCTTGCAATGCTATTAAAATGATGAGGGCCAATGACTGTTGCATAGTCTGCCAGGGTACGTCTACCATTCTGTTCTTCAGCCATATTTTCTGTTTCCTGGTCAAATCTTTGAGGTGATGGCTGTAAAAGAGTCTCAGGAGAAGGGAAAAGTTCTTTGGACGTCCTGTTCATCCTTTTTCTTCTACTATTGTCAATACCTGTAAGAAGAGGTTCAGAAACTTTTGTGCTTCTAGTCCGAATTGTACCCTGCATACACTAGAGAACAAAACACTAGAGCACCCAATTAGCACTAACAGATAAAAAAGATAAAATTAAAGATAAGATAAAAATTAAAGATAAAAAGATGAAAAGATAAAAATTAAAGATAAAAAGATAAAATTAAAGATAAAGTCTAATCGGTTAAGAATTACACAAAAGTATAGTTTAAACCACGAATCTGATGACAAATTTATGAACACCGAAAACGGCGCCACAAACTTGTTTG
>JAHCHA010012198.1:19835-42583 GCA_027742795.1 Vigna hirtella | reverse complement strand
GAGCTTAATTCATTGTAAAAGTTAACTTGAATTGATATAGTGAAATGCTGTTGGATTGTTTCCAGCCACTACTTCTTCAAGTTCTTTGCATTGTGCCACTTTAGCACACTTATCCTCTAGCTTCCTTCCCTCTTGGAAGGCCGTCTGAGCTAGAACCTCTGCCTACACACTCCAAAACCGCACCAGACAATTCATCAAACACCTTCCGTGCGCCTTCAATTACATCTGCGTTTTTCCATTTCCGCTGCCACCTCTGGTCTGAGAAGCTGCTCATTCTTGAAGAGTGAAGCTGCTTCCATCATTTTAAAATAACATAGAGACAAAAAGAGAAAGAGGATAGGGGGCTGCATATTAGAAACCCTACGTAAAAGAGAGAAACAAAGAGAGAGAGAGAAAATGTTTTTGAAAGAGGGAAGAAAGGACTGAACGTGGGAGAGGGAGGATTCAACTGTAGAAATGTGAGAAGCTTAGGGTTGTTATGATCGATTATCCTTTCATATGTTGTAATGCTGAAAATTGGGTACTGTAATTGTCTGAAATAATCGATTATCGTCAAATGATAAGCGATTATCCTAGTGTATTTTTGTTGGAAACTTTATTTTTGACAAAAATTCAACGAGGGACGAGCTTTATGAGTTGTAGAACGTGCTATTAAGCAAGGAATGAGAATAGTTAACCTGTTTACGATCAGGGTTTTTTAAGACCCGAGAAAATAAGGGTCTTAGAAATAAAGTTGTGTTAAGAGTTGAGTATATTTCTTTTAAGAGTTGATATGCCTAATAAGGTGTTGTTTGTATATCTTTGTTAAAACTTAATAATGTTACTTCTCTAATGTTATTATTAATAAACACATGCTTGATATGTTGTTAATTGGGTGATTGGTGTGTGTGTGTGTGATATTATCAATGTGATGTGTTGCCTTGTTAATGGAATGATGATTTAGGATTGGATGAGTGTGAGTTCAATTCTAGGGAGAAAGGAAGTCAAAGAAAACCTTTATTTTATTTGTATTTTGGTTTAGGGGCAAAAGGGTCCTTTAAACTTTATTAATTAGGTGTAGAAATTAAAATACGGGGTGTAGAAAGGAAAAGCATGCAAATAAATAATGTGGAAAATTAATAAAAAGATATTATATAAATCTTGTAGAAGATTTAGTTGTTATTATTTTAAAAAGTCGTTGAGAGAAAATAAGGGATATAATCTTGGTGGGTTTAGAGAATAAAAGAGATATTATTATTAGAAAAATCATTATTAAATATTGTTAGATATTTTAAAAGATATATTGAGATATGGTTAATTAAAAGATATCTTGAGATATTATTAAATATTATTGTTAGATAATAATAATAGTAGTAGTAATAATAATAATAATATATTATTTGATAGACTCATTATAATAAATTAGAATACAAATATTAAGATAGCACTAGTGTAGTAAAGGAAAACCATAACGGTTATTTTTGCCTTTATGCAACGCTTCATGAACCAAGGTATATACAAACGAGGCAAAAATGGTAGACTTTTTGCCTCGGTTGGTTTTGAATCGAGGTGGTAGATGTCGTTTTCTTTTTCTTCAGAAAATAGGGTCCTTTGCACACTAGCTTACCATATTGTTCTTTTGTATCTTTTTGCATATTGTCACTTTCTTTTAATATGATCACTTCACAATATAAGCAAATAAAGAGTTAGGTGATGATACACCTCTAGTGAAAGATGGAGATGAGGAGTACTTTCTTTTTAAAATACTAATGTGTTGTTTTGTATATATTTTCCTTATTATATTTATTTTGGGGATAATTGTATTAATACATTATATATGAAGTCTATTTGTTTTTTATTTATCGATTTTGTAACGTTTTATTTAGTAGTTTTACACTATTAAGTGTGATATCACATTAATAATTAATGAGACCTGAGTAATAAAATTCATAGGTAAATAAAATTAAAATATTTAATTATTACAGGAAAAATGGAAATTATTGACAAATCATTACCTACAACGTAAGATCTGTCAGTAACTGTTAATTACTTACAAAATTATCAACACATTATTATGTTTCATTTACTGATGAAAATATTAGTTATTAAGTTTAATTTACCCATTAATTTGCTAATGGATGTCACTATTTACTTTACAGACAGATATATCTATTTGTAAGTTCTTCAATAATTTCACTTTCCCTTCCATCCCCTAATTTCACTTTCCCTTCCATCAAAATTTTAAGCATTGTGCTCTCTTCCTTTAGCAACCTCCACTATGCCATCGTGGTTCACTCCAGCCTACACCTGGAGTCCGGTGACCTTCTTTCTAAGCAACCCTATTATCCTTCACACCTCCTACGCTCGACACTCCTTTTGTTGCGCCTCTTCCAAGCCCTTGTTGTGATGCATTGACGCTCTAGCGAAGCCTTATTAAGAGACCAGGTGTGCCCATTTATTTGTTTCTCTCTCGTGCCCTAATTTATGTGTATTGTGTTTGGTTGTGTTGGATTTTGATTAGGTTGTTTGTTTCTATCGAAGGTTATTATGGGTTATATGTTTGGGTTGCATTGTGGCTTATATTGTCATGTGAATCCCATGTTGTAATTTCTTAAAAGAGCAAAACATGGCTCTTACAAATTCATTTTCCTATTTTTTTTTTGTAGGGTTGCAAATTCGTTTTCATGTTGTATTTTTGAGCCTTTTTTCCTCTCCAAAATAAAATAGTAATGCCTTACTCTTTTATGATAAATTCATTAAAATTATTGATGGCAAGGTGACTAGTCTTATATATGTAGACTCCAAAAATTATTGTTCACTCTTGTCATATAGGTCTAGACTACATACTGTGCATATGGGAATTTTAAAGTCCTTGAAATTCTTTTGAGGTTGCAAATTCTTTGAAATAGTATTGGCATTGTGTTCCTTGTAGGTTGGAAATGCAATGCTTAGTTTTTAGGCTTGTGTTCCTTTTATAGTTAACTCTTGAAGTCACAACATGATTTGTTTTGATATCATCCATAATAGAAAATGTATATATATCAGGGGTATATTTTTAGCCCTTTTAACTAATGAAAAACACTTAACACGGATGAAAAGTGTTGGAATTGAGTGTAATGAAAGTGTATGAGGAGAAGTCGCTTTCTAACAATAATTGGAACTTTTAAAGGTGATATTTGACATACATGTGGTTCCATTACTACTCGTGAGCATTTCATTCGTATCGTATAAATCTTCATTCATTTCGTATCCATTTTGATATAAGTTATATGTAGTTTAAAATTGATGTATATATAATTCTATATATCGTTACAGGCACAAGAGTTGCGACATGTTGTGCACGTTGATGAGGTGTTTCAACATACTCATCTTTGAAAGAGATCTGGTCAGTTTGTTGATGAGAGTCTCAAAGGATACATGTAAGCAAACTCTTTTACAAACTTCAAACTTGTACTATTATTTTGTTTCTTTTAAATTTCCTCCTTCTACTAACACTTTGCATATTCTTTAACATGAATAATTTTCAGCTAAACTCTCATAGGTCATTTAAATGATGTCGACCAAGCATGCCATGAACAAAGTTCCTTTATCATTTTAAATAAAATTAAGTTGTGGAGTCTTGCAAAAATAAAGTAAAATTATGAGGGAACATCTTAGGTGATGAAACATCTTTAGCCCAACTTTTAATAAAGTTATGGAATTTTAAATTTATTGGAGTTATAAGAGGGATCATTTTAGTGAATGAAGCTTCCTTACCTAAACTTTTAATTCAATTAAGTTCTGGGAGAGATCATCTCGAATGATAAAGTTTCCCTACCCAAACCTTTAATTCAATATAATTATGGAAGGGATCATCTTATTTGATGAAACTTCCTTACCCAAACTTTTAATTCAATGAAGTTATGGGAGGGATCATCTTAGTCAATGAACCTTCCTTACCCAAAATTTTAATTTAATGAAGTTATGGAAGGGATCATCCTGGATGATGAAGCTTTTGCACCCATGTTTAACTAGAGTAAAGATATGTGAGCAGAATAATTATAACATAATCACATGAAACATGGAGATAAAATCTTGTGTTATTAATTAATAGATGTCGTATTAAAACCTCCTTAGGGACAACATACTCATATAAGAAAGAGTACATCACGAATATATACAACAAGATAAACTATAATAGAATTTCAAATGTGATGCATTCCAAGTTGTTGGTATAGTAGTTCCCAAACAAATACTCAAGCCAATAATATACTACTTTGTCAACTACTTCTCATATACGAAAAGGTTCTTTCCCCCAAGAACTTCACATCATGTTTACTACATCATTTACTATTCTTCATACTAATTCTCCTAATATTTAGGTTTCACCTTAGTATCATAGCACCTACATGATATTCCAATCTTCTTCTTATTCAATAAATTATATGAGATTAAATTTTATTTATTTTCAATATTGAAATTAATTTTTTTTAAGGAAGTATATAAAGATGGATAGAAAAGGTAACATAGAATCATCTCATGTTTAAAATTATGATTTCAAAATATTTTGGAAATTACAATTTTTACTATCTATCCATCTATTCGTATTTATTTTCATAATTGTATAGCTATTTATAAATAAGAGAAATTACACTATAAGTCTCATGTTTTCTTTACTAGAATGTGCATAATGAAAGAAATTTTAATATTTAAAAAGATTTAAAATTAACCTCTTACAATATAGATTAGACTTTTTAATTATATTACACTAGTACAGAAAGAGGAAACTGCATCAGTTAATTTTGCTTATAGGCACCGATTCTACAACCGAGGCATATACGAACGAGGTAAAAAGGGGGTGGCTTTATGCCTCGGTTCTGAACCGGGTTAAAACGATATCGGATTATGCCTCGGTTCTTAAATAACCGAGGCAATAACATGTTTTTTTTTGGTATGCACAGTCCACTTCTCCCTCTTCCTTCCACATCCCTCTTCCTTGCACAGTCCATTTCTCCCTCTTCCTTGCACAGTCCATTTCTCCCTCTTCCTTGCATAGTCCACAGTCCAAGCAGAATTCAAGCACAGTTCAAGCAAAACAGTCTAGAACAGTCCAGAATTCAAGCACAGTTCAAGCAAAACAAAACGGTCCACGATCCAAGCAAAAGAGTTATTGAATTTTTCTTCCCTTTCACAGAACCAAATCTCAAAAATACAGAACCAAATATCAGAAGCAAATCTCATAAGCAAATCTCAGAAGCAAATATCATAAGCAAAAATACGCCCTTGCAGGGACCTCACCGGGACCTCGCCGCCACCTCGCTACCGTCTCGCCGCGGCCTCGCTGCCTTCTCGCCGTAGCCTCGCTGTCGTCTCGCCGTAGCCTCGCTACCGTCTCGTCGCGGCCTCGCTGTCGTCTCGCCGCGGCCTCGCTGTCGTCTCGTCGCGGCCTTGCTGTCGTCTCGCCGCGGCCTCGCTGCCGTCTCGCCGCGGCCTCGCTGCCGTCTCGCCACGGCCTCGCTGCGGTCTCGCTGTGACCTAGCCGCCACCTCGCCTCCACAGAAACCACCGCGATTCGTTCAACCCTTAGATCGGTGAGCCACCATCGCGCCTCCCCTCCGCTTTCGACGCCGGCCACCATCGCGCCTCTCCTCCGCTTTCGACGCCGGCCACCATCGCGCCTCCCCTCTGGAGCGCAAGCTGCTGCAATGGAGGAAAGAGCCTCCTCGCGCCGTGGCTGCCAAGTGGGAGAAGAGAGATTCCCCTCTTCTACTGCGAGAGTTTCTGCTTCTGCTCTACGAGAGGAAAGAAAAGCGTTTCGAATAAAATGAAAAAGGAGATACGAGAGTATAGGTCTGCGAGAGGTAATAGGCCTCGGTTCTCTTTTAACCGAGTCAATACCCAAATTACAGAACTCGATTGTACCTTTAACTGAGTTAATAGGCTGGAATGTGTGTTATATGCTTCGATTGTCACTGAACCGAGGCATATAAATTCATCAAAACTACAAAATTGCCACCGGTTTCTGATAGGCTTTGGGTTTTCTTAAACCGAAGTCTATTAAGCGAGTTAAAAAGCATATTTTTTACTAGTGTTAGAATCTATCTATTATGATTTTTCAAAATGAAAAGTTTAAAACATTAGAAATAATTAAATTTAATATATATAATTAGTGAGATTATCTTCTGCTAAGACTAAGAACTCCTAGGATGTTGCGGCCAACAATTCATATTGGGAGAACTGGAAAATATTGTCATCAAATATTTTATTAATTTTATTTTTCATTTGTTTACTTTTGTGATGTCCAATTTTTCATTTTGCATGCTGGAGTGTGGTGATTTTTTTATTACTCTTTGTTGTTCTGTTTGTTTCTTGATTTTGTGGTACATTTGATGATAACACATTTGTTTTGTTGGTTTTCCACTGTGAAGTGCCGAAAAAAAAAAGAGGAGAATTTCGCTGCAGCTGCAAGAACTTAAAGAAAGGGAAACTTAAAGAAAGGGAAGAATTGTCCGATTAAGTTTTGCCACAAGTGTCTTTTAACTGGGTCAGTTCTCGGGTTTTTTTTTTATATTTATTTTAGATGTTTGTATTTTTTATAAAAGTATAATATGCTTGGTAAATGTGAAATGTTCCAAATGTGGGTCCAAACATGCTATACATTTAGAAGGAATTAATTGTCGGTTGAGATATCCTTGGTACAAAATGAAAGAATAAGAGAGTATAACAATACAATACTTGTATATATGTATATGTTTTCTCCAATGACGATTTCCCTGTAATGAATTAGGTATGGTTGAGAATACTGACGAGGTCGCACAGTGTGTTAATTGGACATTTGCAACTATAGTCTTTTGTCAGTGGGTTTTTATTTTTTCTATTTGCTTTTTGAGTTGGTAGTGTATCCATGAGTTCATTCTGATAAAGGAGTTATGTTTGTAGAAAGCGACGAGGTGAACAGCCTACTGGTCCCCTATATCGTAGTGCCAAGGAATATGGCTTTAAGTCATTTGTAAAAATGCTTATTATGAAGAAGAATTTAGAAACATCAAATCCATTAAATGAAGGTATGTATGAAAAAAGTATGCTATTTTTCCACCTGTCCCCTTTGCTAAATCTCTTGTGATTGACAGATTTGGTTGAAAGGACTCTCTTATTTAACTGTGCAAATTCATAATTAGTTAACTATGATATGACTCTCTCGTATTTGTTTTTGTTATTTCTTGCAAGAGCATGAAATACTGCAACAAAGATAATGGTGGTGATAATGTTGGTGCTATGTTCCAAGGAGAGATAGAGAGGACTCCAAATGTTGGAATGAACTTAGAAAGCAAAACAATTAGGGAGAAATATTTAGGAAGTTACCATCAAAGAGGTTGGAAATGCGTTGCAGCTTTTTAGAGTTTTGCATAGTGTTTGGAATATATGTTAACAACTTTTCTTGACGTGTTTTTTATTAATTGTGTTCACTGATAGAATAACCACATGGGTAAATTCCTTTAATACATTAGTGCAGAAAAGGTCTTTAACGTCACCCTTTAGATGTCTGACTTTCAAATATCTAACGTGAAAAATGATTAGTGGCAGTTCCATAAATAAAACAATTATTTAAACGTCGACTATGAGGGACCCGGCGTCTAAATACTCATATACGTCGGCTCTCCCGAATGGATGCCAAAGCTAAATGAAAAAGTAAAAAAAAAAATTCTTTATTCTATTTAGACGTCAGCTATGAGAGGGCCCGACGTCTAAATACTCATTAAAGTCGGCTCCTCCGAATGGACGCCAAAACTAAACGAAAAAATAAAAAGAATTAATTTTTTATTCTATTTAGACGTCGGCCTGACGGCTAAATACTCATATACGTCGGCTCCCCGGAATGGACGCCAAAACTAAACAAAAAAGTAAAAAAAATTAATTTTTTATTATATCTAGACGTCGGCTATGAGGATGACGACATTCGTAGGACATAGTGTTGGGTCGATGTCGTTGGTGGGAAGAAAAAGTGACGAGTGTACGGTGCAGGACAACTTGCTGCAAACTATACAACATCACGAGGAAGTACTCTGAAGCATCAACCTTCTTCTTCCACCACTATTGCTGAGGAGGCCATCGAGCGCTTCACATAGCCACTACAACAACGTGACCAGGTAAATCGTGATTTGAGAGAAGAATACAGTGACTTGAGAAACAAGTTTACAAACTTCAAGTCCCTGGCCATGAGAGTGCTGTCTGGTGCTTCAAACATTCATTCTACCATCCCTCCGACCAAGCCACGACCCTCCCCATCACCCGCTGTCCCTCAACAGCCCACATCAGTCCAACCCACATCAGTCCAGCCCACACTGATAGGCTGTCGTTGAAGCTATCAAATTAATACTACTTTTCAAGGCAACTTCAGTATTGCCAAGTAGTATTCAAGAAAGTAGACAGGGTTGAAGTAACCCTGAGTCGTCTCCCAACGAACATGGAATTGCTTTTGAATATCTGTGACTCTTACGAATGCTATGCAATGTTTATGAATAAAAGTAATGGTTGAAGAGTGTTTAAAGAATAAATAAGAAACTTAAAAACAGTTACGATGAAATACGCTAATTCCACTGCTTTTCCAAGATAGATTCATCATCCGTTATTCACGGATAATTGTTCAATTGATTATTGTTTAAGTTTCAAATTAATTAAAGTACATTCTTAATTAATTTAAGGGTGATCATGCATTTAACCAAAGTAAATTCTTAATCAAATGCAAAACCTTTCTAGATTATTCACAATAAATTCAACCAAAGTACATTCTCAATCAAATTCTATTGTGTTTAATCATGTCTATTCTTAAATCTCCTAACCAAATTAAAAGCTAATCAATCAAAGTAAATTCTCAATTGATTATAGTTGAAATTATTACAAATCAATCAAAGTACATTCTCAATTGATAGTAAAAACCATTTAATCATATGAAAGTTCCTAAATTAAATCAAAGTAGATTCTCAATTTAAACCTAGAAACCCTAAAACTCATATAATCAATATGCATGTAGATTCAAACACATTATGATGCAAAAATATTTGCTTTTAACAAGATAGAGAGATGGAAGACATAGAAAGAACAACTTAAATCAATAACCAAAGTAAACAATTGCATTAACTCAATCTAACCTTAGAATCCATAATGGAATTACAGTAGAATAGCCCTAGATGCTTAGCTCTCCATGAATGGAGTTGAATACAAGATGAAAGAAAAGTGAGAGGAGTATGAGAGAATGAATGAAGTGAAGTCCCCTGGGTCTCTTAATATAAGGCTTGCTTGGGTTGGACTCTGAATATTCAATTGAAAGAATCTTTTATCTTATATCTTCCAAATAACTAAAACATTTAGATAATTATAACATTATTTGGAAGATATTTTCTGTTGATATTCACAAATCAAATTAATTTAACAACTGAATTTTATCTTTTAGTTTTTTTCTGACTTTCCAAAATTGCACAAATACCCTAAAATTTCCCCTATCTGCACTTTAGCCCCTTTAAAATTATGAAATTGCAAGAAAGCCCCTCAGTTGACCACCCTTGACCAGATTCCCAAATAACATTGACCAGTTTTGACCAGAGAGGCGTGCCCAATGAGGGCTTCACACATGGCTGCCCTCTTTCTCCCAAATTAGGGTTCAGATTTGGGAAAAGGGCTTGCCCCTACGCCTGCGCCGTGAAGGGATTTTTGCTGGTGTGCGAGAATGATGGTGAATGCACGGCGGCGACGCTGGTTGATGGAGAAGACGACCATGCGAGGAAGTTCTCTTGATGGTGGTGTTTCGCGAATGGAGGAGGCGCTCGGTTGCGTCAATGACTGCCTCTGGTTCTTTGTGTTTATTTTGCAGGTAGTGGAAGAAGAGATGCTCTCTGTCGCGATGAAGAAAACGAAGATGGAGAAGCTTGATCTCACCGTTTGTTGATGGCGCGATGGGCATGGGGTTTCTGCGGTTGCGCGATATCGAGATGTTGATGGTGGTGCGATTGGGTTTTCTGGGTTTTTGGATTTGCAGGTCTGAGATGATGGATGGCAGCGGCAAGGAGGTGAGCACTACGACTGTGCATGACGGAGGTCTTGCGGCGATGATGCTCGTTGATCGCGGCGTCGCCGTTAATGGCACGATGAAGGTGGATGTTGCGGCCTCGCGATTGACGAAGGAAAGAGTGTTATCGCGGCGGTTGGCGGTGCGACGCTGATATGGAAACCTCGCGGGGGTTGGCGGTGCGACGCTGATATGGAAACCTCGCGGCGGCGCGGATGGAGAGGAGGTGCTCGCGGACGATCTTGCGGTTGCGGCGCTCGTCGGTGACGGCGAACAGAGCGGCGCGGCGGGAAGGTGGCGGCGGCTAGGGTTCTGTTGGAGAAGGTGGAAGATGATGCTCATGGGTTAGGGCTGAGGTGGCGAAACCTGATTGGCTCACTGATTAGTGCAAGGATAAGTGATGTGGCATCATCTTGACGGTTTGATATGTTAGTGGAGGGATTTGAACACGTGGCAACATCTGATAAAATCTGGCTTAATTAGTGGTAGGAGAGGTATGGGTAGGAAATTTTAGGAGGTGTATTCAGAATAGGGTTACTGTTGGGCTTAGTATTTGGGCCTGGTTAAGAGAAGAGGGGTGTATATAGGGAAATGGGGAGGTGCAAGGGTAAAAGTTGTCTGTTTGGCCCATTTGTACATTATTTTTCAAATAAAACCTGATTTTGGGCCTTGAATTGTCATTTGGACCAATAAAACTTATATTCTCAGCTGCACAAATAAACATTAGAACATCCAAGAATAATTTATGCGCTAAAACTTACTTTTTACGTCTCTTTATTTCCCAAACCCAATCATCACAAATTCACTTAAAATCAACCATTTAAACACAATTATCCCATCAAAATTTTAATTTTTAAACATAAATGTGGGCATAAATATGCACTCATCACACACTAGTCCAGCCATCTACAGAGAAGCAAGATGATGAAGATCATTCTGATGATGACTATGTAGATTATTAGTTTTATTTTGTTATTAAACATAGTTCTTAGAACATTTGGATGTTAGAACATTATGTTTCATGTCTAGATGATATTGTTTTATGTTTCATGTTTCATTTATAAATATAAGTTCTTAAATTTGAAGAATACAAATGATGTTATATTGTTGTTTTTGTCATCAATGATTGGATGATTTTGGGATGCATATTATGCAGGTCTGTCTGTGGTTTGAAAATATTATACAGGTCTGTATGTGTTGTGAACATTTTATGTAGGTTTGTTTGGTTGGATAAGAAATACAAATATGACTTAGTTTTTCCTCGATCTTACCGAAGGCTTTTGGCCTTTGGTAATTATCGATGACTTTTGGCCTTCAGTAGTTACCGAAGGGAAAAAGCCATCGGTAACCGTTAGCGATAAAGGATTTACCGACGGTAATCTGGCCGTCGCTAATAGGTCATTACCGACGGCTTTTGGTTGTTTCTGAGGGATTACGGTCGTCAGTAATGTCCTTCTTTTCGGTAGTAGTGCAAAGAGGAAATATCATAGAATAAGTAAGATTCCAACATAGATAATAATTCCAAGCTAAGTACACGACACTCTAGAATCATATAATACACATACACCTGACTCATCCGGATATAGTATGAATTGTGCACTTGTAATGATAACACATTTGTTTTGTTGGTTTTCCACTGTGAAGTGCTGACAAAGGAGAATTTTGCTGCAACCTGCAAGAACTTAAAGAAAGGGAAGAATTGTGCGATTAAGTTATGCTACAAGTGTCTCTTGACTAGGTCAATTTAGTATTATAAATCTCTGGTTTTCTTTTGTATTTTTCATAAAAGTATGATATGCTTGGCTAATATTGCTTTTGAAAATGTGAAATGTTTCAAATGTGTGTTCAAACATGCTATACATTTAGAAGGAATTATGCTCTGATTGTCGGATGAGATATCCTTGGTACAAAATAAAAGAATAAGAGAGTATAAGAATACAATACTTGTATATGTTTTCTCCAATGATGATTTCCCTTTAATGAATTTGGTATGTTGAGAATACTGAAGAGGTAGCATAGTGTGCTTATTGGACATTTGCAACTATAGTCTTTGTTAGTGGGTTTCTTTTTGGTTTTTTCTATTTGCTTTTTGAGTTGGTAGTGTATCCATGAGTTCATTCTGATAATGGAGTTATGTTTGTAGAAAGCAACAAGGTGAACATCTATTGGTCCTCTATATCATAGTGCCAAGGAATATGGCTTTAAGTCATTTGTAAAAATGCTTACGATGAAGAAGAATTAAGAAACATTAAATCCATTAAATGAAGGTAGTATGAAAAAAGTATGTTATTTTTATCTATCAATATTTTCAAACCTATAGTAAATCATATATTTTATACGATATTTTTCTATTCTTAATATGCCTACAAACATATGTGTTGTTATAAAATAGTAAATAAAGTAACAACATGGTCTCATGAATGTATATCATCAAATATTCCCACTCAATTTCATTTTCCTAACTTCTTTTTATCTCAAGAATTTCAAAGTGGAAAAAATCTCAAAGGAATTCACTGACCCAAATATTCACGGTGGCAAACCAAACTCAAAAATATTCACTTACCAAGCCAAGGAGGACCTCGGCAGACGACCAACATTGTGGTACGGTGAGGCAGCAGCGGGGAGGCAGCGAAGGTGGTTGGATGGCAGCAACAACGATTGGAGATCTTGTGCGAGAAAAGGAACGGCGAAGGCGATAGCGGACCACGACCTTGTAGCGACGATGGTGGACCGCGACACTGTAGAGGTAGCGATGACGAACCAGCAACCCAATGGCGGAGGCGATGACGGAGCGTTTGTATGCAGCAGAGGAGCGTTTTCGCTTGCGAGAGAGAAGAACAATGCAGAGTAGGGTAACTTCCCTCGTTGTAGTAAAATATTAAACAGTTACTGCCTCGGTTATAAGCTTAACCGAGGTAATATACCCCTACTGCCTCAGGTCTTAGAGGAACCAATGCCTATACTCACACTGTACACCTCGGTTATATGGAAAATTGAAGCATAAAGGTGGACAAATCGAATTAAAAGTTCAAAAAGTCTGACTATCAGTTTTGGACAACACCGGTCTGCTGGAAACCGATGTCGTAGGTCCATTTACTGCCTCGAGTCTGCGGGGAACCGATGTTGTAGTGCAGTTTCAAAAAGTTGTCAGTTGAATAGACAGTTTCAGGGGGAAATCGTAGAACATTATGCCTCGGTTTGGCATTTAACCAAGGTAATTGATAGTTTATGCTTCGGTTGGCAGGCAACCGAGGTGTATAAGTTAGTTAATATTTCAAAAATGTCACCGCCTTTCTTTATGCTTCGGTTTTTGGGAAACCGAGACATATGACCTGCGTTCTTATCCCTATTTTGCACTAGTGAATAAGAAATTCCTCCACGGAATTCCTTTTCACAACTTTCCATTCAAGGATACATATAACACCATATATCATACCAAAACTCATGAAACTATTTCACTTTCGTCAAAGAAACCCAAAACAGTGCATCCAAGATCATAGAATAACTCAGAAAAAGGAAATCAAAAATTTGTACGAAGGGCGCTCAACGCCTTGGCCACTAGAAGTGGGCGCTAACCAATTGGAAACACACTTTGGGCGCCTCTAAAATAGGGGTGCTAACCAATTGGAAACACACTTCGAAAATGGCTTTTGATGTGCTTAAGACTCATTCTATTGATCAAATTGGTTCCTTCAACATTAGACCCAAGACTAGTAGTATTATACCATTTTTTACACTCCAAAACACCTAAACTCATATTTACACCTTATACACCAAATTTATGCAACTTAACCACTTGAACAAGTCAATAACATATTACAAATCATCACCTATAGCCCGTAACTTCTAATTTAGAGTCTCACTTGTCAAAACCTCTAAAACTTGCCCAAATTAAGTCAAATTCAACCTATCAGCTATCAAATTATCTTATATTAGATTTTCTACCATTCTAAAGGTGCAAACAAGTTTTAATACCCCCAACAACAAACTCAAAGGTTCAGTTTAGATCCTACTCAACAGTTCAACTACTAATTCATTTATTTGATATTTCCATTAACTAAGAGCTTAGATAAGTTTCAAATGACCATAAAATAACCCTAAAACACTATTTTTTCCATTCGATTACTACTTTAAAGTTTCCGTCATCAAAACCCTATAATTTGATCTCTTATTGCTGCAACTTGCAAGAACTTAAAGAAAGGGAAGAATTTTCCAATTAAGTTCTGCCACAAGTGTCTCTTAACTAGTTCAATTCTCAAGGTTTTTTTTATTATTTATTTAGATGTTTGTAATTTTGTAAAAGTATGATATGCTTGGTAAATGTGAATTGTTCCAAATATGGGGTCCAAACATGTAATACATTTAGAAGGAATTAGGCTCTGATTGTCGGATGAGATATCCTTGGTACAAAATGGAAGAATAAGAGAGTATAACAATATAATACTTGTATATATGTATATGTTTTCTTTAATGACGATTTCCCTATAATGAATTAGGTATGGTTGAGAATACTGAAGAGGTCGCCCAGTTCGCTAATTGGACATGTCCGAAGGGTCGACGCTTTTGCTTTTCAATGTTTTCTATTTGCTTTTTGAGTTGGTAGTGTATCCATGAGTTCATTCTGAAAAAGGAGTTATGTTTGTAGAAAGCGACGAGGTGAACATATATTGGTCCTCTATATCGTAGTCCCAAGGAATATGGCTTTAAGTCATTTGTAGAAATGCTTGCGGTGAAGAAGAATTCAGAAACATCAAATCTATTAAATTAAGGTAGTCTAAAAAATGTATGTTATTTTTCAATGATTAAATTTGTTTGAGATGCTGGTATTAAAGTTTTCGTATGGATGATTTTGGTGTCGGTCTCCATCCTTATTAACCAAGAATGAAACTAATTCATGGTTGAAACATTTAAAGGATTTCATAATGCAAAACCTAATAAATGATTTTCCTTTGGATTGGTTTCAAGAAGACATCACTAGATACTATAAACTGATGTTGCAGAATGAGAAGGTCAAAGTGTGGTTCATTTGGATGGAGGAGTATGATGTTCTTATAAAGATAAGAACTGAGGTTGATGAAGCACACATTGAAGAAGGTTAAAGAGCACAAGTCAAAAATGTATATCATGATTAATAAGTTATGAATTATTAGGCATCATTCATGTTATCTTGGCTATAGTTCTTCATTTTCATCTTTTTTAGGTCAAAATATTTTGGTGTGGTAGAAAAATCCATGGTTTGAAGTTATCTAAATATCTTGTGTTAGTTTTTTGTGTAGTTTGATTAAGTTTTTTAGTGTGTTTTTAGTCCCACATTGCTTAGTATTGTGAGATGGTGTTCTTCACTTTGCTATATAAGAAAGCTTATGTAAGGTTTACAAATGCACCAAAACAAATACTTCTTAGTGTTGTTTATTTCTCTCTTCTCTCCTTTATTACCCTTGTTCCTAACAATTGGTATCAAGAGCCCATTTCTTAGTATGCTCTGTGACTGCACCTGCGTCTGATCTTCCACATCAAAAAAGATTTTTTCTCTTGTTCTTGTGATCTCAGTTTAGAGAACTAGTGGGGGTTTTTCTTCAAAAGCAGTAGGAGCAATGGCAATGGACAAAGGCAAGATGAAGATTGAAAAGTGCAATGGTGCAAACTTCAGATTTTGGAAGATGCAAATAGAGGACTACTTGTATCAGAAAGGAATGCAAGAACCTCTCACAGGCAGAAAACCAGAAGCTATGAAGGAAGATGAGTGGAGCTTTCTAGACAGAAAAGCTCTCGGAGCCATCCGTTTGACATTATCTCGTAATGTTGCTTTCAACATTGCAAAAGAAAATACTACAGTTAGTCTTAATGGCGACCCTTTCCAGCATGTACGAAAAGTCTTCAGTCGCAAACAAAGTTCACTTGATGAGGCGGTTGTTCAACCTACGGATGACAGAATGCGCATCAACAACGCAACATATAAACGAACTCAACACAATTACAATTCACTTGAGTTCAGTTGGAATCAATTTCGATGAAGAAGTACGAGCTCTAATACTTCTTTCTTCCCTACGAGAAAGTTGGAATGCTACTGTCACAGCTGTGAGTAGCTCCTCAGGAAGCAACAAGTTAAAGTTTGATGATGATCGTGACTTAGTCCTCAGTGAAGAAGTCCGCCAGATAGAGACGGGTGAATCAACAACCTCTTCAGTATTGCATACAAAGTCAAGAGGTAGAAGTTCAACCAGAGGAACCGGACGTGGCAAATCAAAGGAAAGGCAGTCCAAATCTAGAAATCATAAAAGCTCTAACAAATCGAAAACTATCGAATGTTGGAATTGTGGGAAGACTGGTCACTTCAAAAATCAATGCAAGAGTGCTTTGAAGAAACAGGAGGTGAAAGATGAAGCAAACGTTGCTGCAACCTCAGGAGGAGATGATGCGCTGATATGTTCGTTGGAAAACAAGGAAGAGTCTTGGGTGTTACACTCTGGAGCATCCTTCCATGCATCCTCACAAAAAGAACTATTCGAGAATTATGTTCCTGGAAACCTAGGTAAGGTTTACCTTGGTAATGAGCAGTCATGTGAGATTGTAGGTAAAGGTATAGTAAAGATTAAGTTAAATGAGTCTGTATGGGAATTGAAAAATGTCAGACATATTCCCGACCTGACGAAGAACTTAATCTCAATGGGCCAGCTAGCCAGTGAAGGCTACACGACAATCTTCCACGGTGATGATTGGAAGATTTCAAAGGGTGCGATAACAATTGCTCGAGGAAAAAAGAGTGGTACTCTTTACAAGACAGCAGGAGCATGTCATTTGATTGTAGTTGCAGCAAATGAAAATCCCAATTTATGGCACCAAAGACTTGGGCATATGTGTGAGAAAGGGATGAAGGTCATGCACTCAAAAGGAAAGTTACCAGGTCTTCAGTCAGTAGAAATTGACATGTGTGAAGAATGTATACTTGGAAAGCAGAAGAGAGTCAGCTTTCAGACAAGTAGAAGAACCCCAAAGAAAGAGAAGCTTGAGCTTATCCACTCTGATGTTTGGGGACCAACGACTGTCCCATCTGTTGGTGGGAAGCAATACTTCGTGACTTTTATTGATGACCACTCCAGAAAGGTATGGGTTTACTTTCTGAAACACGAGTCTGAAGTATTTGAAGCTTTCAAGATTTGGAAAGCTATGGTGGAGAATGAGACAGGATTGAAGATTAAGAAGCTCAGATCCGACAATGGTGGTGAGTATGTAGACACTAGGTTCAAGAAGTTTTGCTATGAGCACGAAATCAGAATGGAGAGAACCGTGCCAGGTATGCCTCAACACAATGGTGTAGCTGAGCGTATGAATCGAACGTTGACTGAAAGAGCTAGAAGCATGCGTGTACAGTCAGGCTTACCAAAACAGTTTTGGGTAGAAGCGGTCAACACAACAGCTTACTTGATCAACCGAAGTCCATCGGTACCATTGGAGCACAAGATACCGGAAGAGGTATGGAGCGAAAAAGAGGTAAAACTCTCACATCTTAGAGTTTTCGGCTGTGTAGCACATGTGCATATCAGCGATCAAGTTAGAAACAAACTTGATCCAAAATCAAAGAAGAGTAGTTTTCTTGGTTATGGTGAAGATGAGTTTGGCTACTGCATATGGGATGATGAAAACAAAATGATGATCCGCAGTAGAGATGTAATCTTCAATGAAAAAGTGATGTACAAGGACATGCATAATACTGGCACCAGAAACTCAGAAACGAGTGGACCAGTTTATGCAAAGGTGGAAGATATCCTAGAAAGTCCTATATTGAGGAATCCTCAGCCAGAGGAATCAAATGAAGAAAACAATGAGCAATCAGAACCTCCTACTCCAACTCCTGTATTGAGAAGATCCTCTCGGCCCCATGTGCCTCACAGGAGATAGATAGACTACATGTTACTGACTGATGGAGGGGAGCCTGAAGATTATATGGAAGCTTATCAAACCACGGATGCCGACAAGTGGAAGCTTGCTATGAAAGACGAGATAAAGTCTTTGATCTCAAATCAGACATGGGAACTAGTTGAGTTACCTGTGGGAAAGAAAGCACTTCACAAAAAATGGGTGTATCGGGTGAAGGAAGACCATGATGGTTCCAAGCGATTCAAGGCCCGATTGATTGTCAAAGGATTTCAGCAGAAAGAAGGAGTTGACTACACTGAAATCTTTGCTCTAGTTGTCAAGCTCAATACTATCAGGACTGTGCTAAGTATTGTGGCTAGTGAGGAGCTCTACCTAGAGCAATTAGATGTGAAGACTGCATTTCTTCATGGAGATCTAGATGAGGAGATCTACATGCACCAGCCTAAAGGCTCTTCAGAAGGAAAGAAGAAAAACATGGTGTGCAAATTGAAGAAGAGCCTGTATGGCCTGAAACAAGCTCCAAGACAATGGTATAGAAAATTTGAAAGCTTCATGCACAAGGAAGGTTTCCAGAAGTGCAATGCTGATCATTGTTGTTTCTTCAAGAGGTACAAGTCCAGTTATGTCATTTTGCTACTTTATGTTGATGACATGTTAGTAGCAGGATCAGATATAATAGACATCAGAAATTTGAAGATGCATTTGTCAAAAGAATTTGACATGAAGGACTTAGGCCCAGCAAAGAAGATTCTTGGAATGCAAATCACGAGAGATAAGCAAAAAGGAGTTTTGCAGTTATCTCAAGCAGAGTACATCAACCGTGTTTTGCAGAGATTTAACATGGACAAGGCCAAACCAGTCAGTACTCCTTTGGCCAGTCATTTTCGTCTATCTAAGGATCAGTCTCCTCAGACAAAAGAAGAAGAAGAGATTATGGCTAAGATTCCGTATGCTTCAGCCATTGGAAGTCTGATGTACGTGATGCTATGCACAAGGCCAGACATTGGCTATGCAGTGGGAGTTGTAAGCAGGTTTATGTCAAATCCAGGTAAAGCTCACTGGGAAGCTTTGAAATGGATTTTGCGATATCTACGAGAAACTAAGGAGAACTGTTTGTGCTTTAGTAAAGGTGAACTAAAAGTACAAGGTTACGTAGATGCAGACTTTGCTAGAGAAATTGATTATCGAAGAAGTACCACTGGCTACATATTTACTGTTGAAACTACAACTGTTAGTTGGATGTCACAAATACAAAAGATCGTTGCTCTATCCACTACAGAGGCTGAATATGTAGCAGTAATAGAAGTTAGAAAAGAATATATATGGCTTCAAGGATTGTTGACAGAGTTGGGATTCATCCAGGAAAGGACTGTTTTTCATAGTGATAGTCAAAGTGCAATACACTTGGCTAAGAATTCAACTTTTCACTCCAGAACGAAGCATATTGATCTCCGTTATCATTTCATCAGATCTCTGCTTGAGGATGAAGTACTAACGTTGAGGAAGATACTAGGAAGTAAGAACTCAGCAAATATGTTGACAAAGGTTGTCACAATAGAAAAATTGAGGCTTTGTAGTACCTCAATTGCCCCTTCAAGAATAACTGATGATGAAGGCAATTACACTATGTGGTAATCAAACTCCAAGTGGGAGAATTGTTAGTTTTTTGTGTATTTTGATTAAGTTTTTGTAGTATGTTTTTAGTCCCACATTGCTTAGTATTGTGAGATGATGTTCTTCACTTTGCTATATAAGAAAGCTTGTGTAAGGTTTACAAATGCACCAAAACAAATACTTCTTAGTGTTGTTTATTTTTCTCTTCTCTCCTTTATTACCCTTGTTCCCAACATCTTGTACAGAGAGGTTCCCTCTCCTATCTTTCTTCTTTTGTGCTAAAGTTGCTTCTTTCTTATTCATCCTATGATCCCAATTCAGTTCATTATTTCATAAAAAGCAAAGAAAAACAGTTTTTAAAGAAATTAATATTTATTGAAAAGCTAAACCTTAATAAATTTTGTCTTCTTACATAATTCAAATAGATCTTTAATATTCCTTCGCCAAAACTCTGCAAAGATGTAATAAAAGTAAAATAAATACATAATGTAAACATTTAATTTTTTATAAAACTTTGTATCCATTAACTTCTTTTTAAACTTTGTATACATAAAACATAAAACATTTTCAAGAGTATAGAAAACACACTGGTTTCTATGATAAAAAAAAATAAGTTACTTAACTGAATGATAAATTTAATTATATTTCAAATATTGGTTGAAAAAAATGACCCTAGATAAAAAACAAATTATTTAAATAGAAATGATAGAAATTGTATATTATCTTTTTCATGGAGGAGAGTGTAACATCCCAAAAATATAGTAATAAACCATATCATAGAATTAATTACATTTAATAATATATCAATTCAGTCTTACACTAAACAACGTACGCTTACGGCCGAACGGCCTTATATAAGGTTGCCAACTAAACTACACAAGATAAGACAAAACATGACCGAACGGTTTACAAAAAGCCAAATACCGAACGGTCAGATAACAAGAAAGGAAAGGAAGTGACTGAACGGTCACCTCATGCTAAACTACTAACTACTAACCGAACGTCCTATTGTTCGGCCTTTACTTCAACTTCTACGAGGTTCGCATCCTCCAAATTTTCTTCTTCCAGCGCATCCTCCAACAGCGCGTCCGCTTCTACTCACATCCACACGGATGATCATTGCAACGACAATACGGACGTACAAAACAAGACACGACAGAAAATACAGGGTAAGCTTATATAATTTAATTTCATAAATGAACATATATTTCAAACAATCCAAACACACAAGAGAACTTCAATATACGAATCATACAAAGCCTATTACTAGACTGACTGTCCGGACGGTATGAAATCTGTGTAGCTACAAGCGTTCGTGCACCCGGGTGATGTACTAACTGGGATGCACTTAACAGCTGCCACCCGAGGTTGGTCCTATTCATCCAAATTACACCTAAGGACGGGACCTCCTGCCGTTCCCACACATGACCTACCCTCCTCTACGTGAAGACGAGTACTCACGGAACATCAGGATGAACAACCAGCTTAGCATGCCCACAATCATACTTTACCAATTCAAATATCCATACATGAGTCGTTCCTCCCCGGAACGCTCGTTCATAAACCACAACCTTTCCATATCACATTTTCTTCACCTTTCACTAATACATATCTCATTTAATCACCTCGTATAAGGATTTATGAGGATTTCAAATAACGAACGTTCAATCGAACTTAAACTGGGCCGAACGCATAGAGCGAGATCGAGAGACCTTCAACTGTGAGAATGGATTTAGACCAAGGGTTGACATCGAATTTTAAGAATGATAGCGAGCGCAAGACGAACGGGAAGAACATCGATTTCCACGTTGAGCCAATTAGAAGAACCGACTCTTGAGGACTCTATCTGAACATCAAAAGACCAGACGAAGAACGATGGCTCCAGAGTGAAACCAATGAATAATAATATTTCAAGGCACGAAGAATAATACTTAGAATTTCTCTCGTCAGAAGAAAACGAACGTTTGTGAATACTTAGTTTAGTTGAATTTAGTATCAAAATCTAAGTGACAGTCAAAGACTAGACACCATAGCGAGCTAACCCTAGAGGCTTGAACGAACGCTCATATAAAGAATTTAACTTAAGGATATAGAACGAGTGTCGGGTATGAGACCAAACACTTGCTTAGAACAACACTTGGTATAAAACCAGGTGCTACTAACGAATATGAAAGAAGATGGATAATTATGCCAAGACACTATTTAAAGTATTATTTAAGGATACTCAAATATTTCATGGCAGGATATCAAGATAGAACTATGCTTGGCCGAACGCTCAAGCACAGAAGTTCGAAGTGTAGACGCTCGTCCTCCACTAGGATTCTTCCCAAATGAAAGAATCCAATTCTAATCAAACTCACTTAGAAAACCGAACGGTTAAAGACTGTTCAGAAACGAACGTACACTATCTTAAGGAACTCATATTCAGAATTTAAATTCACTTCTTAACAGGTAAATTCATAACTTTACACATTCACAGTATCATCAAATTTTCATACTTCATATGTTTCAAACATAGCAATCCTCATACAACATATCCATTCAGTCATTTCAACGAACGCGCATACATCATATAATCATACAAATTAAATTAAATAAGCTTCCCTTACCTCTCACGTGAGCGAGCGTGCTAAAATATAGGAATGTGGTTTGTCTGACTAAAATTCCTTCTACCCTCAAAGCTCAACCAACTCTTCAAACTAAAACATATAACAGAAAACCAGAATTGGTTCAGGCAAGAAGACAGCATGCAACCTGAACTTGAGTTGCATGTTTTAGAGAACGAACGGCTAAGAGGCGAGGAAACTTACCAGTTCAGAACTCGAAACTGTTCGGTTCAGAATGAAACTCAGGACGCCGGTGATGCTTCTACGGTGCCTGATTGATGATCGGAGGAGAGAAATGGTGAGATTTCTTAGAGAGAAGGGAGAGTTTTCTAGAGAAAAGATGGAGAAAATGAAAGATCAGATTTTAGAGAGAAAGGGTGCATGCAGAGTGAGTGAAACGGGGTTTTCAAAATTTTCAGTTTTGCTTCCCACGTTAAAACGAACGTTCGCTTACTCGCTAACACCTTCCTTCCACTATCTGATTTTCGAATCTTTGCTGCTTGACACCTAGAGTCCGCGCAGAGGGTTTTGGGTGCGTTTTAAATGACTGACGGAGGGTTTTGGGTGCGTTTTAAATGACTGACGGAGAGTTTTGGATGCGTTTTCCGAGATCTGACAGAGAGACTTGT
>JAHCHA010012198.1:8780-19435 GCA_027742795.1 Vigna hirtella | reverse complement strand
ATATATATAATATATATATAATATCTCTTTTAATAATTGTAGTATTATAGCTACCATAAAAAACTTTCTTTAGAAACGGCATAATATTATTATAAACTTTTAAAAGGTGATATCAACTTTTTTTTTATCAAGAATATTTTAAGTTCAAAAATAGATTTAACTTTTATGTATCATTTTGTAGTTCCATTGATATATTTTCCATTGTACCTTCTAAAATTAATATTTTAATTTTACTTTTTTACCTATTCATTCATGAGCACTAATTAGTGGATTTACTAATTTCTATATATATATATATATATATATATATATACCGTTTTATGATTTTTGATTTTTTTTACTGTTCTACATTGCAAATCATTAAAAAAAATTGATAAATACACTAACCTTCATGCATAGAAAACTAAAATTAAAATATTTATTATAGAAGGTACAGTTTAAAAAATATTAATGGAACTTAAAAAGTAAATAATACATATTAAAAACATAAAAGTTATGTAAATCTATTTTTCAACTAAAAATGTTCCTGATAGAAAAAAGTTGATACCGCTTTTAAAAGTTTATAATATATATTCTGTCGTTTCTAAAGAAAGATTTTTACTATAGCTATAATACTACAATTATTAAAAGAGATATTATATATAAAAAAAGAAAAGAAGTGATAACTCAAATCACCTATTACAATTATCTAATATCATATATATATATATATATATATATATATAAAATTAAAAAGTTTTATATTAGAGATATTATACTGGGTCAAGACATAATATTGATTTTCAGTTAAAAAAACTAAATTATCTATTTCAAAATTTCGGCATCAATCCCATACTATACTGAATTCATGTGATCATCTCATCTTCTAACATCATAAATGTTATCATTGTAAGAAAGACAACAAAAAGATATACATAGAAGAAAAATTCACACTAAAGCAAGTCTCTCCTCCTTGAAAAATAAATGAGAATAAAATTTATCATATACTTCATAAATATACCATTTTCATAATTTTTATTTAAATAACTGAGTTTAAATATAAGCAAATTGAATAAAATATTTATCTATATTAAAAGTTTATCATATACTTCACTCCATATTTAATATATTTATAGGCTTATGAACTTAAGACGTACTTGTTAATTAAAGAGTTATTTACAAAACTCATTGTAATATTTCTGAGTTAAAATTTATAATGGATTATTTTGTTGTTAGAGTGTGTTCATAATAATTTTGTGTATGATATGTTGTAAAAAATTGATAGAGTGTATTGCGTAAGCTCCTATGATATAACATAAACTTTTCAAAATATTTATGAGAATCTCAGAATTAGTAAAGATTTTTAAAAATAGTATAAAATAATCCAAAATAAGTTTAGAGAAGAAAAAGAAAATGAAACTAAAAGGAGAGAAAAATGAGAGAAAGACTGAATTTGATGTGTTTTTGATTGAGAAAGAAACTTTCTATTTATAAAGTTAGGGAAAAATCAATTAAATAAAAGAAATTAAAAATATAAAAAATTTTAACGTTGGAGTAATTAAAACAATTTAGAATGTTACTACTTTTAAAAAGAACTGAACGTTGCTTAATAAGTTTTTAACCGTTTGCCCACTAATAAAGCATAACAACTGTTCCAAATTAACGTCTTCACTTTTACAATATAATAATAATATATTACAACATGATGCTCTTATAAAGATACGAACTGTTGACTAAGCACACGCAGAAATGTTCGGGTTAAAGAGCACAAATCAAAAATGTATATCATGATTAATTAGTTATGAATTAGGCATCATTCATGTTATTTTGCTAAAGTTCTTCACTTTCATCTTTTTAGGTCAAAATATTTTGGTGTGGTAGAAAAATCGATGGTTCGAAGTTATCCAAATATTTTGTTCAGAGAGGTTCCGTTTTGTACCATTCTTTGTTCTACAATTGCTTCTTTTATATTCATCCTATGGTCCCAGTTCAGATTATTGGTTCAGAAAAGAAACAAAGAAAAACAGTTTTCAAAGAAATTAATATTCTTTGAAAAGCCAAACCTGTTACCTTGCCAATAGTCATTATGCAGAAATACAGATATCAACTAGCCACAAAATTACTGAGTTAGAATGAAAAATCCTTTATATTGTTTCATAGCCTATGGTTCAAGTTCAGCTCATTGATTCATAAAAGAAACAAAAAGAAAACGGTTTTCAAAGAAAATAAGATTCATTAAAAAGATAAACCTGCTATCATAGGAAACACAATGTTTTTTCTTCCTAAATAAAATTTGTCATTCTTACATAATTCAAATAGATCTTTAATATTCTTTAGCCATAACTCTCCAAAGATGTACTAAAAGTAACATAAATACATAAATATGAATATTTCAATTTTTTATAAAACTTTTTATGCATTAAATTTTTTTTCTTAAATTATCTGATGACATAAAACATTTCAAGAGTATAGAAAACACATTGAAATTTTGAAATAGATAATTTAGTTTTTAAGACGAAAAATGGAAGTGGAGGGAGAATTGCTTCTCTGCAATATCTAAGGTGAAAACACAATGTCTTTAAGAAACAGCAGGTTTATCTTTTCAATAAGAAAACAACAAGTTTATCTTTTCAATAAATCTTGTTTTCTTTTAAAACCGTTTTCTTTTTTGCTTTTTTATGAACCAATGATCTGAACTGAGACTATAGGCTATGAAATAAAATATAGGATTTTTCATTCCAAACGATCAATTTTATGGTTGTTGCTTGATATTTGTAATTTTTGCATAAGACGTGACAATCGTGAGACTTGAGTTTAACAAGCTTTAAGTCCTGCATTTGAGTTTAACAAGCTTTAAGTCCTGCATTGATACTAAACTTTTGATATTTGAAGAGTATCCTTGTGGTACCTTGATACTCTTTAAACAAAGACAAAAAATTATCTTCTCTTGTTTGGACATTGTGTAACATGCAGGGGGCAAATAAGTATGTTTGCCAATCTCTCTTGGTGCCAACTCTTGTCGGATCTTCATGTCAACCAAATTCAAACGCGCATTCACTCCATCTTTTGTTTTTCCCTAGATATTTAGTAGTGTACCAATCAAGCTATCACAAACATTCTTCTCTACATGCATGACATCTATACAATGTCTAACATCTAACTTTGACCAATATGGAAGATCAAAGAATATTGATTTCTTCTTCCAAGGGGTCGTTACAAAAGACTTCTTGGACGTTTTTCCAAATACATGATGTACTCTATTAACTTTTTCAAGAACTTCAAGTCCAGTAAATGGAATGGGTGCATTGTCTTTCTCTTATTCTCCATTGAATGCTTTCTTTAACCTTCGATATGGATGATTAGATTGTAAAAATTGTCGATGACGCATATACACTGTCTTCCTTCCGTGTTTTAATTGTTGAGCTGCAGTGTTTTCTTCACATATAGGACATGCTTTATGACCCTTCACATTGTACCCCGACAAATTACCGTAAGCTGGGAAGTCATTAATGGTGCAAAATAACATGGCATGCATCATGAAAATTTCTGAAGCAAAGGCATCAAATATTTCAACCCTATCAATCCACAACAACTTCAAGTCTTCAACTAATGGCCTGAGATAAACATCTATGTCATTTACAGACTGCTTTGGACCACATATCAACGTTGACAACATCATGTACTTTCTTTTCATGCACAATCCAGGAGATAAGTTGTAAATTATCAGTATAACGGGCCAACAAATGTGATTGGTACTTAAATTACCAAAAGGGTTCATTCCATCAGTAGCTAAGCCAAACCTAACATTTCTACATCCTTGACCAAATTGGGGGAATTCTTGATCAATATTATTCCATTGCTTTGAATCAGCTGGATAACGAAGCAGGCCATCAGTTATTCTCTCATCTGCATGCCATCTTAGGTTTTTAGTGTCTTTGGGATTCGCGAACAAACACTTAAGTCTGGCCACAAGTGGAAGGTACCAAACTACTTTCAAAGCAAAACCATTCTTTTCTGTGTGACCACTATCTTCACTGTTATTTTTTGCCTTGTATCGTAATAATCCACATTTTGGACATTTTGTCAAAACATCATACTCATTCCTATACAATATGCAATCATTTAGACATGCATGTTTCCGTTTATACTCCATACCCATCGGACAAAGAATTTTTTTTTTGCATCATAATTACGAGTAGGTAATGTATTTCCATCTGGCAGCATTTCATTCAACAACGACAACAATTCTGTAAAACTCTTATCAATCCATCCATTGATCGCCTTTAAATTCATGAGCCTTAACACCGCTGACAACCGTGTGAACTTAGTCGAACCAACATACAAAGGAGTATCTGCATCAGTGGACATCGTTTCATACACATGCGCTTGGGCAAAAGCTTCTACGCCAACATCGCGGATCATGTCCTCTAAGTTGTCTTCTTCCGGTCGATCTTCCATATCCATGGTGGAATCATATACATTTTCAGTTGGATAGACAATTGGAAAGTCTATTAATTCGCCGTGCCATATCCATGTTGTATAACTTCGTACGAAACCATCACAAATAAGATGTTCCCTAATATCAGTTGCTTTCAACTTCCTCTCATTCAAACAGTTCACATAGGGACATCTAAACTTGACTTCATCATCACCACTTGTACTCGCATTACGTTGCACAAACGGTATAAATTATTCTACTCCTCTCTCGTACTCGACACTAATGCGTGGTAAATTAATCCAGCCTCGATCCGTACGCATGTTTAGTGAAATTGTTTACACAATTTCAATAATCTTCAATGATCATTTTGATCATTTTTATATTCAAGGTGTGACGCTATCCCATTCAAGAAGATTCACTTTTTTTAGTTTATTAAACATATAAATTTTAAACATATCTAAAATTTTACGAAAATTTTCCAGCATTTCGCATTGGTCTTCAGGTTATACGAAATGAAAGTGATTATAAATCACAATCAAATATGCATCCGAAGATCAATACAAAACACAAGTGCAAAATTTCATGAAAATTAGGACATGTATATTAAAATTGATATGTATTAATAAACTATGAAAAAGTTATTACTCTTCTTAAACTGTCCAACCGGACAATTCAAGATTCAATACTTGTAAATTATTATTACCATCTTCTTTCTATTCATTTGTAAAAAGTAAATTTGTTCAAAAAAATCTGGAGATAATAACTAATTTTTGTATTGAATCTCAAACGGGAAACTAAGGCAAATTCTCAACAACAATATATATTCAAGCAAACAAATAATTTCATATACAACATGCAATATATTCAAGCAAACAAATAATTTCATATACAACATGCAATATATTCAAGCAAACAATATATTCAAGCAAACAAATAAGTAAGTGTTCATATTAAAAGGAAATTTTTAAGAATAGAAACCTGGGAGCGTGAAAGTCGGTCAAAAACTACAATATCTGCACAAAAACAAACAACACATTAATTAGTCTCTTGATTCCTAACCTTAAACTTTATTTCATCATCAAACATTCAAAAACTATTAGACTATATTTGGCTTCTCCTCTTATAGTGCTTACTTATAAGAGATGTAACACTAACCTTCATTACATTGCTTTAATTACTAATTTAGAGCGAGAATAGTAAAAGCTAAACAAACTAAACAATGCCAAGCGCAAGGAAGAAAAACATTGACTTAAGATTTCTGGAATTTGAACCTAAGAACGAGCTACCGCTTCGATTACACCGCAAAACTAATGCCTAAACCATTAAATAAATATTAAAATAACATTATATGCCTCGGTCTAGGGTCAACCGAAGCAGAAAGATCCTACGACATCAAATAGGCGCCAACCGAGGCAATATACACTACAAAAATCTATAATTTTAGTAGAGGTTATTTTTGACGTTATTGGGGGTTTTAACCCCTAGAAAATTCGTTTCCCATGATTACAAAAACCACTGGGAAAACCAGCGTCACAAAATTACCGACGGTTTTTTGTGAAACCGCCGTTATTTCCAGGGGTTTCTGGAACTGCCCCTATTTCCAAGGATTTCTAGAAAACAGCCGGTAATTACCAGGGGTTTTCCAAAACCGCCGAAAAATCATTATTTAAAAAAAATTATATATTTACATTTAACATTCAATCATTTAAAGAACTCTCATAGCCTCAATTCTCCTTAGTAAAACACCTTATAAAATAATCCTACCTCTTATGCACAATATTTATTCTAAAAATAATGGAAATTAAAAGAAACAGATAATAGATAAATTCATAATTACCAGTTCATCACACATGTAATTCCATTTCCTAACTTTGTTCCATATCACACTAAAACTGAGGAATAGAAATACATTATTTTATGATTTCAACAGCAATCGATCAGACCTTCAACTTCCTACAAAACATATTAATCTGAACAAGAAATCATGCAATGCCACATCCACCCGCCCTGCAAAATGATAAAACAAACATCTTAGAAGGACAAATGATACTAGTAACAGATACAAAAATTATTGGGATAATTTTTTGCAGTTGTTTATGTATCTATTTGTAGCCAAACTTTCCTAGTGAATAAGGTTTTGTTGTTGTTGGTCTTTCCTAATTTGGAACAATTTTATTTGGTCACGTTCAAAATGAGAAAGGTTAAAAGTAAGAGAAAATTCTGCAGGACTGTACAGGTTATGCAACCCATTCATGTACTTATGTACATTGCAACTTTAGTGGTATTTCACTACTTTGCAGCTTAATTTCATTTAGGATTGTGCTCCTCTATAGATTACTCAGATCTACTAATGGTTGTTTCAAAGGAGATGTGATTTCCATGTCTTCTTTCTAATAAATCTTGTTTTGTCGTCAAATATATGTAAAACATATCCTTGTTAAATAAACCCACAACTTCCTCAGAATACGCTGCCAAAATTATTTACTCAAATAAGAAAAAATGTGTCTAATCAGTAGTCATTTGCTATGCAAGTAAAACAGCCCTTGGAATTTACATTATATGAAGTGACATGATTATTTCAGTTTTACATATATTACAATCAACATTTACGGAATTTTAGTAGATAAATAAACCACAAGACATTTACACCAAACTACATACACCCAAAAAGAAGGAGATAGAAATCATGCTCAGATGGGTATAGTAAAGATTGTACCTTTTAGGACTTTTGGGACAGTAAGGCGTGGTATCGTGCTCAAGTCAGCTATTGGTCCTTGCAAGTTGCAATGTCTAATACTCCTGATAAAACCAAGTAACCAATAACAACATATTATCAACCTTACACTTTGTACATTTCTCCACATCAGACCAAATAATTCAATTATGACAACAAATTTTATTAAGTGGATCAAGCGGAAAACACAAAGGTTTGACAATTTAGTTCCTCCATAAATACCCAACATGACTTTAAATGATATGAAACAAGTGTAATTTAGAAATGTGTTAAGTCTTCTTCCCAAATAACTTAATTTCAACTCTACTCAGCTTAGAAATCATATACATTTAGCAAGTCATCTCTAGTATTTCATCTCATAGACAATAATATTAACCTTGTTCAAATTGAAGATTAATCTTTATAGTACACTAACAAAACAACTATAAGCTAAAATAAAGTTAGAATGTTATTCTGCAAAACAAATTGCTGCTACTCATATGAGCTATTTCAGAAGTTAGCAAACCTCAATTTATCCCCTGCCTTTGTCCTTTTAATAAGCTCTGGCTAGAACTACCAATGTTTTGGTACAAGACAGAACATGTTCACTAAATCATTACCACAATTTTGTAAGTAGTAACAAGCCATGAATATATCACCAAGTATCACTTTTCATCTGAAATTGCAATGGAAATGCTCATGGAGTAATGGTTCCAGGACATTAAACCTTTTAACAACATGATCCTCCATAGTGGCTAAAAAAATGTCTCCTTACAAAGGGGAAGAGAGGTTTGAAAAGCTTTTGCTGCCAAGCTACGAATTACCTGTCAGGTGGTGTATGTATATCAGAAGAACCAATTAAAACTAAACTAGCTCCCTGTACTATCTATATATTACTCCTCTTGTCTAGACTCAATCAACATCTCTTCGAAATAAAACCAGAAAATCTGCACTAAGGAGAAGGAGAATTGAAAAGAGTAAGAGTTGGTTTTCATGGTACGTCTACATTAGTATGATGCAGAGAATAAGATTTTCCACCCATGTGACAAATAAGATGTAACTTTAAATAAAAAGTGTTACACGTTGATGAGTGGTGAGTAGGTGTATTAATTGACCATTTTGTTTATTATACATTTATTCACTATGTATCATCGAAAGAAATACAAGGATTCTCCACTTTAAAATATAATTAAGAGTGTGTATAGTGATTCTTTATATAACAATTCTAACCTTTGGTTAATTTCTCCCAGAACACAATAAAAAAATCTGCATTATAAACAAACTATTTAAGGGAAGTAAGGTCCCATGAAACAATTGAAAGAATACAAATCTATCATGGCAGGCTTATGTAATGTTAAAAAAAAACGTTGTTTCACACACGCCCATACTTTCGTATAAACAAAATAGCATAAAATTTTGTATGAGGCAAAGGAATAAGGTTGCTCTTAATCGCACAAATTCCAACCATACTATGCACAATGTTAACTTATTTCATGTTATGAGTGCAATATATACCCACCCTTACTTACTACCAACATGGACGGGAGAGAAACATGGATTCCAAAAGTAAAACAAATAAAAACTCTGCATATTGGCATATGCATCGAATATGCTTTATTTTTTCTAAGCAAAAGAACTGTCACATAAATTATACTTGTTTGATTATACTTAAAAGTAAAAGTAAAGTAATGGAATAAATTGATTTGTTGGGATATGGAATAGCATGGTCTCATTCTGTGGTTATGAAATAATTTGTACTAAGGTATGGTGGTTCTGACACCATGGTTTGTATGTTGGAAATAAAATAATTTTATACTCTAAAGTTTATTTCATTCTACTAGAAACGAAAATAATAGATATCACCTATCACACAACGTCAACAGAGGTATATAACAACAAGAACAACCAAACTCATGCTTGTATCCGATTTCATAGAGTTTGACGACGAGTATACTCTACAGCAAGAACTCTTATAAACATTCCACAAAATAAGACATACATCATATCAGAATATTCAAGACCAAAAATTTACAAGGTAAGCATACAAATTCTGCATTGAGTAAAAGTAATGGTTTAGCTTCCCTACCTTTTTCTCCTACCAAAGTTATCTGATTCTCTTAGGCTTTGTTCTTTTGAGGTGATTTGGAAGTGATGATTTGGAAGAGATGATTTGAATGGATTTGAGTAGATTTGAAGGTAATATTTTTATTGTTTTTTTGAGTGGATTTGTGGGTAATTGAGAGTAGACTTGGAAGTAAAGTTTGTGAGAATTAGTGTAAGGACCTGTAATTATATTAAATAAGAAAGAAAAGAAATTAAATTAAGGGGAGACCTTTTCTTTATTTTATTAATGTATAAACCATATCAACTTTACCAAACTCTACACATTTTCTTCAAAGCCACATCCTCTCTCTAAAACTTCAACCCTAACTTTCTCTGTCTTCTCTCTACCAAATCTTTAAATTGAACCGGTGTATTGTTATTTAGGTGGTGATTCTGCGTTCCCGGAGTCGAGAGCTTCGACTTGAACCGATCGGTTTCGCGATCTATAGCGAGGGTTACTGTTTTGGGCTTCTTCTAAAGTGTTGTGCTTATAACCACTAAGGTAAGGGGAACTAATGTCTTGTTAAAAATTTGTTGTATGATCTGTATGTATGTTAAATTCTGAGCTGGTACATTGTTGATATAACATTGTGTTATTATTGATAGTTGGAAGAATGGAGGGTTTTAAAGGATAGAAATGAAATTGGGCAACTTGTAGAAGTGAATTTGGATTTTTAAAGTGTCAAAAGTGATTTGATACACCTAGTCTTGGATCTAGTGATCAAATGGATATTTGTTTTAACTTATAAACGTGATTTTCCATCAATACAAATGATTAAAGAACCCCTTTAGTCATTAAAACAGGTTCCAAGTGCATCAAAAGTCAAATTTCATGGTTGTTGTCAACTGGTATGGGGCTGGGAGCCCTCTGGTTCGCCCCGAGCGCCCCTGGGCGTACCAACATGTTGTTGTCTTTGTTTTTAATAGTTTTTGGGGTTCTGGATGTCCGTTTTGGACGTTCCTTAGGTTGTTTTGGGGGTTTTGAACCTGTCTGGAACTGTTGGTGATGGTTTCAAAGCCATTTTCTTTGTCTAAGTATGAGTGACGGGGTTTTGTGTTGTTTAGTGGTTCTCTTGGGACTGTTATTGTCTGGTAATGTGTATTGGATTGATTAATGTTGTTTGCTTAACAGATTGTCATGTACGTTTATGTATGAGGCTTGGGTGGTTGGAAAGAACATGGTTGTGAACTATAATGATGTATTTGAGTATGAATTGGACATCTCAGAGTGAGATGATTGGAAGTGGTTGTGGGGGTTTATTTTTGTTCTGTATAACTGTATGGAGCTTTGAACTGGTATGTCTATCCCTACACTCAAAGCACTGTTCATGCTCAAATAGAGAAGAACAGTGTGAGTGGTGAGAGTAGAGGGAGGTCCTCGTCTATAGTCTTAGAGTTTAGACATAGACAGATTGGGGGATT
>JAHCHA010012193.1:0-15661 GCA_027742795.1 Vigna hirtella | reverse complement strand
CAGAAAACTGAATCTTCTCAAAAGAGCACTGAAGCTGCTATAAAGAATTTGGAGATTCAAATGGGTCAGATTACCAAGCAATTGGAAGAAAGGCCAAATAGAAATTTTGGGGCTAATACTGAGGTTAACCCTAGAGAAGAGTGCAAGGTAGTAAAGAGTGTGAATGAAGAGATAATTGAGTTAGAAGGAGGAGAAACAGAAGAAAGAAAAGAAATAGAGAGCGAAAATATTTTTCCTTTTCCAATAAATCAAGAGCAACAATTGGATTTCACAGAATTATTCAAGATGTTGGATAATGATGCACCTTGGGAGCAGATTCTACAGAAAATCACAGTTTACAAAAAATCTGATGAGAACATCTCTACAAAGAAGAGACGTAGAGGTGATGAAGCAAAGAAATGTATAACTGTTAAAAAAGAGCCATTCCCTCCTAAAGCATCAGATCCAGGCAGTTTTTCTATCCCTTGTACCATAGGGAAGAAAAAGGTAAAGAAAGCTCTCCTTGATTTAGGTTCAAGTGTTAACTTGATACCTTATTCTTTACTGGAGCAAATCGGCAATGTTAAAGTGAAACCTGCAAAGGTTAAAATAGTAATGGCCGATGGATCTTCAAAGGAGTCATGTGGGATTGTAGAGGACATTATAGTTTGTGTTGGCAAACTTCAGTTCTTGGCAGACTTTGTGGTGATGAAGATGGAGACAGAGAAGATACCTATCATTCTTGGAAGACCGTTTATGAAAACGGCCAGAGCTATTATTGATGTAAATGAAGGTATAGTGGTGCTCCAGGACAGAGAGGAGAGAGTGGTGGTAGACGTCTTCAAAGATGAGACGCAAGCAAGGGAGGAAGAAGCTAGTTATAAAGCTGCATTTCGAGATGCACCCATGACTAGCCATAAAGATGAAAATCTCAAGATTTCAGGTAACCATTGTTTGTTGTTTCAGGTACCCAAGGAAGAAGAGATTGTGAAAAACAAGTTTGTGACATTATATTTTGGTGTTCATAAATTTGTCCATCACCCCCCCAGCGGACGTTTAGGGTGCTCACAGGGTGGTTGGAGAATCTGTCAGCACCCTAAACGTGCGTTGGGGGGCTCAGACGTCTATAATATTATACACGTCTGACCCTTCCCAGGACGGACGTTTAAGGGGCTGAAGACAATTAATTCTCCAACCACCCTGTCAGCACCCTAAACGTTCTTTGGAGAGGGGGTGGATGTCTATAATATTATAGACGTCCGGGCCCTCCTATGTCGGACGTTTAAGGGCTGACATGGGGAGTTGAAGGGTTGATTTGTTCAGCCTCGTAGACATCCGTGACCCTCCCACGGACGTCTATAATATTATAGACGTCCGTCCCCCCCACAACAGACGTCTAGAGTTTCACTTATTTACGAATATGCCACCGGTCAATTAATTACGTTGGGGCTTTTGTGGGCGGACGTCTATGGGGGGACGTTAAAAGCCAATTCACTAGTGATTTATTATAAACAATGATAAGTTCTATGTAGTTGCAAAAGTGAATAACTAAGCTGGTAAAGAGTTAAAAACTTTTACACAGCCCATGGGAAATTTGATACAATTTCAGTGAATGTATTCCACATTTTGAACTAGCAAGGATAATACAATTTCAATAGGAATAATTGGTAAAGAAAAGGAGTGAATGAAAAACAGTGATTACAAAAGGATGAAATTCAAAAGGTGTTATGTAACATCCCAAAATATAGCATAATACTATATCATAGATTAATCACATATAATAATAAGATAGATCAGTTCAACCAGAGTTAGTAAAGTATTTAACATTACAGTTATCCAAAATAACAATAAAACTTAAAAACTTTACAAAGTAACATAAGTTTGATACAAAACATAGGAATAAACCGAACGGTGGTACAACACACTGTATAAACCGATCGGTTTGCAAAAGGAATACTAAATCTATTGACCGAACGGTCCAATTAAAAACTATACACAACAGATGACCGAGCGATCATAACTTAAGCGACAAGATCTTCACCTTCCAACACTTGCTCCACCGAACACTCGTCACCTTCTGCTCACATCCACAAGATGATCATCGCAAGGGAAAAGAAAACCGAACAGACAAGACAAGACAGAACAAGAAAATAGGGTAAGCTATTGTAATTTAATTATAAACACATATATAATTTAATTATAAACACATATATGGATTTCATGCAAGTCCAATCCATATGAAACCGAACGGTACATCATACAACGATGAATACAATTCATCACACACAACCAAAACATCATAATTCATATAAATATATATAAACCGAACATTATGACTTGACCATCCAGATTGTATGAATATGTAGCTACAGTCATCCTTGCACTTGTGGTAGTGTAACAGCTGATACCAATCAAGCTACTACCCAAGGTTAATCCCATACTACCTACCTCGGCACCTTGAGGAGGTAGGACCTCCTGCCATTCTCACTCATGAGTTACTCCTCTCTACTTGAGAATGAGTAACTCACAGAATATCAGGATGAACGCCAGCTTAGCATATCCATATTCATACTTTACAATTCCACAACCATCCATGATACATTCCTCCTTGGAATTCTCTTCCACAATATTTGACAGTATAAATCTTCAATTCTTAACATACAAAATAATTCATCAATTAAATTTCCACATAATAAAGATAAAACCTGTGAACGTTGGAGACCGAACACCTTCACCCTACCCAACCGAGAGAACCGAACGGTTCATAACCGACAAAATAGAAGAAATTGACCGAACGCTATTATTGACCGACCACCATAGAAACCAACTACTAGACACTTAGCCCAATCCAAAGAGTTTAAACCACACACTCATAACTTACACTAGTTTAATATTATAAAACTTACGATTAGACCAAAAGGTCATAAATAGATAATACTATTAATAGACCGAACCCAGTTAATGATTGAGTACTAACACAACCGAACGGTCAACAGAACAAATCTTTGAATAACAATTCTTAAACAAAAATAAGATATTTTTCTTAATCTATAACCCTCCAAACGTGATTTCTAAGTTATTTGAAACCTATTCTACTGAACCTATTACACACTGCTCACCACTCACATTTTCACACAATCTCTTCTCTCACCTAAACTGACCGAACGTTCTACAATAGGAACTCCAATCCAGTTCACAAGTCTTGGCCAAACACAAAATTTGAATACAATTCAATCAAACATACCATCATTCAATCTAGTTCACAAGTCTTGGCCAAATGTGATATCTATGTTGGCTCTTGTATGCTATAGCGTTCGGTCTGTAATGATTTGTAGTTTTATTACATGTATGAATACATGCTTGATGAGTCAATATTTTCTTGATTTCACTTAGCTTATTGTGCTAGATTTAATCAGGGAATTGTGCTTGAATGTCCAGTATTTTCCCATTTTTGTTAATTGTGCTTAATTTGATCAGAAATTCTTATTTTTATTAATTTGAATTATTTGAGACTAATTATTTGCATTATTAATTGTAGGAAAATTATTGGATAATATTTTGGAACTTAAAGAGAAATGCCACATCAATCATATTTTTAAGCTAAAGTGAGTGAGGAGGTGTGGATTTAAATTATGGGAGTGCACATGGAGATGGGCTTGATTGGAGAAGCTTCTTTTAAAATTAAGAAAGTGTGCTGGATGAAAGAATGAGTCCACACGTGAAGGGGTGCTTGGAGAATTAAAGCACGTCCAGCAGCAACTTTAAGAGAAGCTCACGGCCCAACATGTTTCTTCATTTTCCAGCAGCAAGCCCAGCAGAGAGAAGACTTCACGCTTCCAGGAATTGATCCACAGTCTAGCAATTGAAAGAAGAGAGTCCAACATTCCACACTGGTAGCATCCAGCAATTGGCAGCACGTGAAGCAAACTCTCATCCATCAAGCTTGGAGAGATTAGGAAGCGTGATCCAACAATAGCAACACGCAAAGAATGGGCTGGACTTCACGCTCTCCATGCTGCACTCCACACCACGGAGAGGTGTGCCCAGCAAGAAGTGAAGCTAAATCCAGCCTTCACACAGCAAGCAGATCCAGCTCGGTCACGGTCTTGAAGAGGTGGCGCGGAAGAAAGAAAGCGCACAGTTGGTCCAGCATGCATCCAGCAGCATGGGTGGCAAAAGAAGAAGCTGGTCCATCACACTCCACGCCCACGGTCCAGCAAGTATCTCCAGCAATTTGAATTGGGGAGCGTCCAACCTTCACACACTCACGGCTTGGCAACAAGACCCGTGGAGCTGGACGGAATGAAAAGCTCATGCACGTCCAGCAGAGTAAAGCACACAGTCCATAATTGATAGCGTCTAGCTGATAACGGTTGAAAAACCGATATTTTTATGCTTAAAGTTGATACCAAAAGCAACCTTTAAGACTTAGAAACTAGCTTGAACTCATATTTTTGCTTTAGTTTTGTGAATAAGAGAGTTGAAAGTGAATTTAATGGTTTTGTGCAAGATTCCCTTGATTTTGTAGGCTAATTGAATGATTTGAAAGAAGAATTGAAGCACCGAATGATTGGAGTGCTGAAAAGTCAACCAAAAACCAGAAAAGTCAACCAGTCAACTAGAAAAGTCAACCAGTCAACCAGAAAAGTCAACCAGTCAACCAGAATGCTGAAAAACCAACCAGAAGCAGAAAAAGTGTGACCGAGTGGCGCTGAGCGATAAAATACTGATAACAGTTGAAAAACTGTTATTTTCATGCTTAAAATTGATACTAAAAGCAACCTTTATACTTAGAAACTAGCTTGAAATCATGCTTTTCTTCATATTTTCAGAAATAAGAGAGCTGGACAGGTTTATGCTTGATTTCAATGTTTTTATGCAGGTTTTAAGGTGAATTTAGTGAAAGAAGTGAAGAAGGAGAGAGATGAAATCAGAAAAGACATCAAAAAGTGCAAAAGGAGAAGCCGAAGTCACCGCTCAACGGTAGTTTACCGCTGAGCGGCACTCAGGAGCTTACGGGAGGTCCGCTGAGGGGCAAAATGGCCGCTGAGGGGAAGAAACGACTAACGCACTTACCGCTGAGTGGTACTTTACCGCTGAGCGGCACTTTTATGGGCTTGGACCTAATTTTCTGTAATTTACGAATACTATATAAGCTTTAGGGTTTGCTAGGGTTAGGTATCTTTGGCTGGAACGAAGCAAACACTCTCTCTTCCACCCCTTTGAAGGAGGATCTTGGATGCGAAGGCTTCCTCTTCACCTTTTTAGGGTTTTATCTTTCATTCTTTCATTGTTATTCATCTAGGTTCACCATGAATATGGTGAACTAAACTCTGTATGTTTGTTGGGGAATCAATGTAATCTTTTGAAGCTCTCATATATGGAATTTGTTTTTACATCTTTTATTTAAGATCTATGCTTTCTTTCATCATTAGTTAGGGTTTTTCCTCTTTGCTTAATGCTTGCGTTGTTTAACTCATTCGATGCATGATTATTGGTTTTGTCGATACGGGCACGTACGGGGAAGTCTAGATCCGGGGAATTTCTCCCAATATTATATTGGTTGTCGTTAAGCTCCTGCACTTATGAACTAATTATTAGGAATGCTAGGAATTGTATGAACTCGTAATTAGGGAGAAGCCTTCTTGAAAGGTAATTTAGAGAGTGGCATTAACAATGATGACTTGAATGTTGAATTCCTAAAATATATGAGAGTGGATAAGATGAAATTGACCCCCAACAACATATTCATCAATATATTTCATTGAAAGTGCTTGTCTTTTGTTTTAGCCATTGATCAACCTCATGCATACATGTTTATTTTCGTCTTTTGCATATTAAACTCCACTTATTTTGTTCTTAAGTCTTAGCTAATCAACAAATCACATAACTAAACTAGGTCGTGAGTCCTTTGGGAGAACGATACTTGGTCTTACCGAGTTTATTACTTGAAACGATTCGGTCATACTTGCCGATTGTTAAACAAGTTTGTGACATCATATTTTGGTGATCATAAATTTGTCCATCAAGTTTTTTATCGCCGCTGTCGGGGACTCGTGGTTTAACTAGTTAATTTGTGTGATTATTGATTATCTTTGACTTTAATTTTGAATTTCTGTTTTATTATTTTATTTTCTGTTTTTATTTTATTTTATTTTATTTTATTTTCTGTTTTTATTTTTTCTGTTTTCTGTTTGTATTTTTCTGTTTTTATTTTTATTTTCTGTTTTTATTTATCTTCTTATCTCTGATCTTATATCTTCTTTTATATCTTTTTGTGCTAACAAATATTTTCTAGAGTTTTGTGCCTAATGTCTGCAGAATGCAATTTGGTCAAGAATTTAACTATATGGGCACTCAATTCTACCAAAGTAATATGGGAACCTCACTCAAGCATGGATCAAAGCCAATTTTGGCAAGCTGCTGGACAATTTGAGAACCAACCACAACAACAATGGCAGCAACAACCCTTTCTATCAGGAAGTTTGGATAGGTTGGTGGACACCCTTCAACGATTTTTGAAAAATTCCGACTCTACTCAGAAAAGCATTGAAGAATCATGTAAAAGAATGGAGATGCAACTTCGTTACATCAATCAGAGATTGAATGATGATGTTAATACTGAAGTTAACCTTAAGGAGGAAGGGCAAGTCATTATCACTGAAAGTGACAAGATTCTTGATGAGGAAAACTTAGAGGGAGATGAGGAAAGGGTAGAGAGAAAAGAGAAAGAAGATTTGAGTGAGAAAGATAAAGATGAAGAAAAAGAAAAAGAAGTGGTTGAGAGAGAAGAGAGAAAGAAAGTTTGTGTCAAAATAAAGAAGTTGAGGAGAAAAAGAGAAGGGAAGAAAAAAATAAAAGAAAAGAAAAAGAGAAAATTTGGGGAGAGAAAGCGTAAGAAAAAGAAGATGAGAGGAAAGAAGAAGGAATCATATGAAAAATCCCATCCTCATTTAAAGAAGAATCATAGGAAGGAAAAGAAATTGAAGTGTTTTATGGAAATCTTCAAGAAATTGGAGATTAAAGTTCCTATGATTAAGACACTGCAACAAGTTCTTGGTTTGATTAAATTTCTAAAGAAGTTTAGTAGAAAGAAGAAGAAAAAGAAGATGGAACTTGAACTTTACTGGGTCAAGCTAATGACGTTAAAAGAGCGCTTACTGGGAGGCAACCCAGTGATTTAAAAACTTTTTAGTTTGGTTTGTAACTTTTAATTTGTGGACATTATTTTTGTAAATACTTGTTTGGATATAGCATCTACTGAAGGATGCTAAGTTTGTAACACCTACTGATGGGTGTTGGTAAGAAAATTTTGCACCTACTGATGGGTGTTGGTGGATTTTGGGTCAGGCTCGTGACGTTAAACAAGCGCTACCTGGAAGGCAACCCAGTTGATTGAATATTTCTGTTTGTTTATTTTAGTTAGGGTTTGCATAAGCATGTTAAACATTGACTTGCAGGGAACCATTGAGGGGCATGTATGGGAGGCACGTAGGTTAAGAAAAGAAGGAGAAGAGCACATCACGAAAGTGCCGCTGAGCGGTAATTTACCGCTGAGCGGTACTCTCGCAGATGGGCTTTAGTTCCCCTTAGCGGGACCCGAGCCCATTAGGGTATTTTTAAACCCTAAGCTGCGCAAGTTCTCATACTTTCAGGCTTTTCTCTGCACAAACACTTCCACATACCTTCTCCAAGGTTTTCCACATCTTTTCACTCTTTCCTTTTAAGAAAATTTCTCTTCCACTCACTTTTTCACTAGTGTTCCATTTAAGTTTGGGGTTGGAAGAGAGTATCTTAGATTGGAAACATTCTCATTGCATCTAGTATCTCCACCCAAGTAAGTAAAATGCATTTTGTTCATTCTAGGGTTTTTGATTTTGAATGTGATTGTCAAAGCATGAATATTTAGGGGTTTTGATTTCTATGCATGATTTGATGATATATTTGATGTTTGAACCGATTAAACTGCATGATTATGAACTGGAAAACTGAAAATTGCATTTGGGTGGAGTTAGGACAGCTTTAAAACAAGATTTTCAAAAATCTGCAGAGTTACCGCTGAGGGGTAAACTGCCGCTGAGCGGCACTCTGCCAGATTTGGTTTTTCTGAATTTTTGCGTATTGGAATGTGGTACTGGTGGCGCTGAGGGGAAATTCTGGCCCTCAGCGGTGGTTTAGCTTCGAAAGGAGTTGTGTTCTGTGTTTTACTAATGATTAACATCATATTCTGTGGTTTTGTATTTGTGTTTGAATGTAGGAATGGCATCCTCTTCAGGAAAAAGATTGAAAACCATGGCAACCAAGAGAAAGGAAAAGGAACCAGAGCAACCCCACTCTAGCAGGTTCCTCTCTAGGAAACATGAGAAACACTTTAGGGTGGTTCAAGACAGGAGACTTCTGATGGAGAGAAAGGTTGGAATGATACCTAACTTTGCTCCTCAATTTGGAGAGCAAGTGTTAGGGAATGACTGGGGAAAGCTAGCCACCTATCCTGCACCTGCCAACATAGCTGTGGTAAAGGAATTTTACACCAATGCTAAGAAGATTGGTGATTATCCAGCTGAGAATTATTAACTTCCTGGACACTGTATGGGCTGGTGAGCAGTGTCAGTTTGCTCTTTGCATGGAGGAAGGTGCTGATTATGAGGATGTGGAGAGAGTACTGTGTATACCTGGAGGACACTTCCAAAGGAATCGATCTGGCTCAGTGGTTAACATTAGGAGGACAGATTTGACTCCTCTTGCAAAGTATTGGATGGCGTTTTCTCATGCCAACATTCAGCCATTTTCACATGTGTCAGATATTACTCTCAGCAGGGCATTATTCATCTACTGTGCTATCAGAAACTTGAATGTTAATATTGGGCAGGTGATAGCTGATGAGATTAGTGTGTGCGCCAATACCTCAAACAACAAAGCACCACTAGGACATCCCTCCTTGATCACTCACCTTTGCAAGATAGCTGGGGTGGACACTTCTGCTCCACCATTTGAGAGGCCAAGAAAAGCTATTGATGAGGCTTATTACAGGCAGTACTGTGGAGGTGAGGAAGCAGCTCAGTCAGTTCCACCACGCCGTGCTCGTAGAGAGAGAGGGCCAGCACAGAGCCAGACATCTGCTGAGACACATGAAGCAGAACCATTCCAGATGAGGGACATGTATATGTCTCTTATAGGTGCCCAGTTGCAGTCCATTCACAGAGGGCAGGTGGCCACTGCTGAGATGATTGTGGGGATGTATGATACACCTCCAGCCCACAGGTGGACTATGGATGAATTCCATAATGTGGTAGCTTGGCCAGAGGAACCAGTGCATGGAGGAGGAGTGATAACAGTTGAAAAACTGTTATTTTCATGCTTAAAAGTGATACTAAAAGCAACCTTTAGACTTAAAAACTAGCTTGAAATCATGCTTTTATCTATATTTTCATAAATAAGAGAGCTGGACAGGTTTATGCTTGATTTAAGTGTTTTTGTGCAGGTTTTAAGGTGAATTTAGTGAAAAGAGTGAAGAAGGAGAGAGGTGACATTAGAAAAGACAAGAAAGAGTGCAAAAAGAGAAGACGAAGGCACCGCTCAGCGGCAAACTACCGCTGAGCGGCACTCAAGAGGTGACGTTGGAACCGCTGAGGGGCAAATGGCCGCTGAGGGGAAGAAAGAAGACGCGTGATCACCGCTGAGCGGTAAATACCGCTGAGCGGCACTTTTTGGGCTTGGGCTTTTGTAATCTTTTGTAACTCTAGATTAGTATATAAGGGCTTGCACGTCCTATAGTTAAACATCTTTGGCAGAAACGAGGCAAACACTCTCTCTTCCACCCCTTTGAAGGAGGATCTTGGATGCTCAGGCTACCTCTTCACCTTTATTGGGTTTATTCTTTCATTCTTTCATTATTGTTCATCTAGGTTCACCATGAATATGGTGAACTAAACCTTGTATGTTTGTTGGGGAATCAATGTAATCTCTTGAAGCTCTCATATATGGAATTTATGCTTGCATCTTAATCTAAGATTTATGCTTTCTTTCATCATTAGTTAGGGTTTTTCCTCTTTGCTCAATGCATGCATTGTTTAACTCATTCTATTGCATGATTATTGGTTTTGTCGATACGGACACGTACGGGGAAGTCTAGATCCGGGGAATTTCTCCCAATATTATACTGACAATATTCTATTGGTTGTCGTTAAGCTCCTGCACTTATGAACTAATCATTAGGAATGCTAGGAATTGTATGAACTATTTGATTAGGGAGAAGCCATCTAGAATGGTACTTTAGAGAGTGGCATTAACAATGATGATTTGAATGTTGAATTCCTAAAATGTATGAGAGTGGATGAGATGAAATTGACCCCCAACAACATATTCATTCATATAATCCATTGAAAGTGTTTATCTTTTGTCTTTGCCATTGATCAATTCATGCATACATGTTTAGTTTTCGTCTTGCATAATATAATCCAATTATTTCGTCCTTAAGTCTTAGCTAATCAACAAACCACACAACTAAACTAGGCCGTGAGTCCTTTGGGAAGAACGATACTTGGTCTTACCAAGTTTATTACTTGAACGATTCGGTCATACTTGCCGATTGTGAAACAAGTTTGTGACATCATATTTTGGTGCTTACAAATTTGTCCATCAAGTTTTTGGCGCCGCTGCCGGGGACTCGTGGTTTAACTGGTTAATTTGTGTGATTATTGATTATCTTTGACTTTTTGAATTTCTGTTTTTATTTTTTTTCTGTTTTTATTTTATCTTATTTGATTAGATTAGATTTTATTTTATTTGTTTTTATTTTATTTTATTTTATCTTTTTAGGTTAGGTTAGATTTTATTTTATTTTATTTTATCTTTTTAGGTTAGGTTAGATTTTATTTTATTCTATCTTTTAGATTAGATTAGATTTTATTTTTTAGATTAGGTTTTATTTTATTCTATCTTATTTGATTCTATCTTCTAAATTTTTTTTATCTTCTGAATTTATATCTTCTTCTATATCTTTTTGTGCTAACAAATCTTTTCTAGGGTTTTGTTTTCTTGTGTATGCAGGAAGCAATTCGGACTAGGAGTAAGAAAACAACAGAACCACTTTTTGAAGGGCTAGACGAGAGTAGAAGGAGGAGAAGAATCAGAACGTCCAGAGAACTTTTCCCTTCTCCAGAAACTCTCCTCCAATCATCACCACAAGGTTCTGTTCACAGCACAAGAAGCATGGAGAATAACAATGCTAGAAGAACTCTTGCAGATTACACTAATATTGCTGGACCTCAACACTTTAACAGCATAGCAAGACCCAGAGTCAATGCAGCCAACATGGAGGTCAAGCCAGCATTAATTCAACTGGTGAAGAGTAATCAATTTAATGGGTTGTCTCACGAAAGCCCATATGAGCACCTTACAACTTTCAATGAGATCTGCAATACGGTCAAGATTAATGGGGTGCCAGACGAAGCTATCAAACTTAGCTTGTTTCCCTTCTCATTGGGGGGCAATGCTAAGCTTTGGTTAAACTCTTTTCCAGAAGAAAGTTTCACAGAGTGGGAAGCAGTGGTCACAAAATTTCTAAACAAGTACTTTCCACAATCTAAGGTGACCAAAGGCAAGCAAGAGATTTCGTCATTCAAGCAGGGCATGGAGGAGTCACTTGGACATGCATGGGACAGGTATAAAAGCTTGTTACGTAAAACTCCCACGCATGGTTTTGAAGATCAAGAAGTAGTCCTAACTTTCCTTGGAGGGCTTGGTTCACAAACCAAGATGATGCTGGATGCCTCAGCTGGAGGCAATATCAAATGGAAGACTCCAGAGGAAGCAACTGACATTATTGAAAATATGGCTACAAGTGACAATGAGCTACACAGTGAGAGAGGAGCTCCTATGCAACAAAAAGGAGTTCTTCATTTACAAACACATGATGCCTTGCTAGCTCAGAACAAAATTCTAACTCAACAGCTGGAGACTCTGACTAAAACTTTGGCTCAATTACCTAAAGAGTTGAAATCTGCTGCACAGGTACAAACCCAGTTGTGCGAACTATGTGGAGGTGACCATATCAATGGTCAATGTGCTTTGCCAGTGGAAGCCGTGGAGGATGTTAATTTCATGGCTAATCAGTTTCCATACCGTCAAGGGAACTACAATCAGGGGTGGAAACCACATCCAAGCATTGGCCAAGGACAAACTGGGCAAGTTAATCAATATAACAAGCAGCAGCAGCAACCAACCTTGTGGCAACAGTTATCTACGCTTAATGAAAGGCAAACAAGGTTGGAAGAAACTCTTAATCAATTCATACAGAAAACAGAATCTTCTCAAAAGAGCACTGAAGCTGCTATAAAGAATTGGGAGATTCAAATGGGTCAAATTATCAAGCGATTGGAAGAAAGACCAGATAGAAATTTTGGGGCTAATACTGAGGTTAACCCAGAGAAGAGTGCAAGGTGGTAGAGAGTGTTGATGATGAGAAAGTTGAGTTAGATACAGAAGAAAGAAGAGAAATAGAGAGCAAAAGCACTTTTCCTTTTCCAATCCATCAAGACTTCACAGAATTATTCAAAATGGTGGATAATGATGCACCTTGGGAACAGATTCTACAACAGATTACAGTTTACACTAAATCTAATGAAGAAATCTCTACAAAGAAAAGACGCAGAGATGATGAGGCAAAGGAGTGTATAATTGTTAAGCAAGAGTCATTCCCTCCTAAAGCACCAGATCCAGGTAGTTTTTCTATCCCTTGCACTATAGGGAAGAAAAAGGTGAAGAAAGCTCTCCTTGATTTAGGTTCAAGTGTTAACTTGATACCTTATTCTTTACTGGAGCAAATTGGCAATGTTAAAGTGAAACCTGTAAAGGTTAATCTAGTAATGGCCGATGGATCTTCAAAGGAGCCATGTGGGATTGCTAAGGATATTATAGTTTGTGTTGGCAAACTTCAGTTTTTAGCAGACTTTGTGGTGATGAAAATGGAGACCGAGAAGATACCTATCATACTTGGAAGACCGTTTATGAAAACGGCCAGGGCCATCATTGATGTACATGAAGGTATAGTGGTGCTCCAAGACAGAGAGGAGAGAGTGGTGGTGGATGTCTTCAAAGATGAAACACAAGCAAAGGAGGAAGAGGCTAGTTATAAAGCTGCATTTCGAGATGCACCCATGACTAGAAGTCAAGATGAAAATCTTGAGGTTTCAGGTAACCACTGTTTGTTGTTTCAGGTACCCAAGGATGAAGAAGAAACTGGAAAAGGAGAAGAGAGTCCTAGGGACTGGAAGAAAAGAGAACCCCAACTTGGCACACCTGTGAGACTCAAGAACAAGTTGTGGGTTGTGAAGGGCTTCAAAGAAAAGGAGATGATAGAGATAGAGTCTCCATATTCTAGAAAAACCAAAACAGTCCAAAGGAAGCAGTTGAGAAGTTGGTGGAAGGATTACATCAACTATACAGAAGATGGAACGTGAACTTTATTGGGTCAAGCTAATGACGTTAAAAGAGCGCTTGCTGGGAGGCAACCCAGTGATTGAAAAACTTTTAATTTTGATTTGGTTTAATTTGTGAACATTATTCTGTAAATATTTTGTTGAATTTAGCATCTACTGAAGGATGCTAGGTGATTAAGTATCTACTGAAGGATACTAGGTTTGTAACACCTACTGATGGGTGTTGGTAAGAAATTTTGCACCTACTGATGGGTGCTGGTAAGTTTGAAACACCTACTGATGGGTGTTGGTGGATTTTGGGTCAGGCTCGTGACGTTAAACAAGCGCTACCTGGGAGGCAACCCAGTTGATTGAATATTTTTGTTTGTTTATTTTAGTTAGGGTTTGCATAAGCATTTTTAAACATTGAATTGCAGGGAACCAATGAAGGGAATGTCTAGGAGGCACGTAGGTTAAGAAAAGAAGGAGAAGAGCACATCACGAAAGTGCCGCTGAGCGGCAACTTACCGCTGAGCGGTACTCTTGCAGATAGGCTTTAGTTTCCCCTTAGCGGGATCCGAGCCCATTAGGGTATTTTTATACCCTAAGCTGCATTTTGGTTTTTATTTTCAGGCTCTTCTCTGCACACACACTCCTACATACCTTTTCAAAGGTTCTCTACAATTTTTTCCTCATCCCTCTTTAGAAAATCTTCCTTCCACTCACTTGCTCACTAGTTTTCCATCTAAGTTTGGGGTGGGAGAGAGCATCATTGAAGGGGCTGATTTCTTCATTGTGGTTTACTAATGCTTAACAATGTATCTTTTGGTTTTGTGAATTATGTTTGATGCAGGGATGGCCTCCTCATCGGGCAAAAAGAATCAAGACTATAAGATCCAAGAAGAGGAAGATACAGAGGACAACTCAGATTGATGAGGAGTTGAGATAGCATTTACTGATGAATGCTATCATAACTAGAGCAGGACTTATGCTTTTGTTTGGTTTAAGTTTTCTGAACTTATTTGTTTTCGGTTTTAGATTAGGGTTTGATGTACTCTCTTGAAAACCGGGTTTGTGTGATGGTTTGCTATTAACTGTGATTGTTTGATAAGTAATGCTTGATGATGCTTATTGATTGATTGATGTTGAGATGATGTGCACATTAAATGCTTATACAGGTGATTCACAAGCTTTGTGAACAAATGCAGGATATCATTATTGTGATTGTGAAATTAAGCAGGATGTGTATGTCAAATGTGAATGAGCTTATATGTGAGGTTTTGAGCTCCAGAGTTGTTATTGTTGAATGCTATTACTTTGAAAGCATGAATGATTTTGCCCAGGTTTTCTATGATTGAATCAATTGCTTGTTTTGCATCATGTGATCAAGGCCATTTGTTGGAACCTTTTTTATTGGCCAAATACATAAAATTAGCCCACTAAAAGAGAACACTTTGTGTTCTATCCTTTGAACCCTTAGCCTTGAACATACACTAAAAACCCTTGATTGAAAATCTGTACCTTGAGTTAAGTAGAAGATCTTGTGTGGTATTGTTAAATGTTCAAGTTTGGGGTTGTTGGGAAAACATGAAAAGCATTGAGCTAAGAGCTAAAAAGTAAGAATATACAAAGAAAAAGAAAAGAAAAGAAAAAGAAGTAAAGCTCAATGCAAATGCAAAGGCAAAAGAAAGTTGGGAATGAATAAGAATAATTGTGTTGTTATGATTCTCTTAACTCAAGGATTTTGTGATCCAGAAAAACCAATTTTCTTGTTAGCCCAGCCACATTATAAGCCATTGAAAAGTCCTTGTGATGATGCATGCTTGTGAATGTTTTTTATTGTGGTAAAATGAAAGGCAAAGTTGATTCATGTGACATTGTGATAGTGGAGAGAATGAGTGAAACACTTTACCTCTTATACACTTGTGTGTTGAGTGAAACACTTTACCTAGTGAGGAAATATTCCATAAGCACATGAACATCCATGCTTAATTGATTGATCATTCATGAAAAATAGCATTTGTTGGGACTTAAATGACTTTGTGAACAATAAAGCATGTGCACATCTTGAATGAACTCTTGGTCATAAGTTTGAGTGAAGTTGTTACTTATCTTGAAAAAGAGAATTTTTGACTAAGTGAACCATCATATGAATTGGTTGGAGATTGAGTTACATTTTGTTTGCTTGAGGACAAGCAAAGTTCTAAGTTTGGGGTTGTGATAACAGTTGAAAAACTGTTATTTTCATGCTTAAAAGTGATACT
>JAHCHA010012189.1:0-25292 GCA_027742795.1 Vigna hirtella | reverse complement strand
CAATTTTAAGCATGAAAATAACAGTTTTTCAACTGTTATCAGTATGCTGTCTGGATGGAGCACCCATGGTAAATTGGCTTGTCCACATTGCATGGAGCATTCAAAGGCTTTTAGATTATATAATGGGCGAAAAAATTTGTGGTTTGACTCCCATCAGAGGTTTTTACCAAATGAACATGCCTTTAGGAGAAATAGGAATGCTTTCAAAAAGGGGGAAGTGGACATGGAAGACGCGCCACCATATTTGACGGGAACAGAAGTTTGGAATAGAGTTAATGGTTATCCTAAAGTAATTGAAAATGGTGCACCAAGAATAGATGGATACGGTGAGTGGCATAATTGGACGAAAAAAAACATCTTTTGGGATCTACCATATTGGAAGGATAATTTGTTAAGGCATAATCTTGATTTCATGCATATTGAGAAGAATTTCTTTGACAACATTTTTAATACCGTCATGAATGTCAGTGGGAAGTCAAAAGACAATGAAAAGGCCCGAATGGATTTAGGCTTGTATTGTAAACGAAAAGACTTGGAGCTCAAAACTCATACTAATGGAAAGATGTACAAGCCAAAAGCTAATTATACACTTTCAGTAGACCAATCAAAACAGGTCTGTCAGTGGTTGAAAGATCTTAGGATGCCTGACGGATATTCTTCTAACTTGTCAAGGTGTGTTGATGTGAATAGGGGAAAGGTCATTGGGATGAAAAGCCATGACTGCCATGTGTTTATGGAATGCTTACTTCCTATAGCGTTTAGTTCTTTACCGACTCATGTTCTCAATCCCATTACAGAAGTAAGTCATTTCTTTAGAGATTTATGTTGTACAACATTGAATGAGGTCGACCTTCGGAAGATGGAAGAAAACATTCCGCTCATTCTTTGCAAGATGGAGAGAATATTCCCTCCCTCATTCTTTGATTGTATGGAACATCTCCCTGTACATCTTCCATATGAGGCAAGACTTGGTGGACCGGTCCAATATAGGTGGATGTACCCATTTGAGAGGTGACAATATCTCATTCAACTGTTGAATTTAGATGTCACACATATTGAAACTAACATACCACTTTCTTAAATTGTAGGTTCATGGGATATGCTAAACGTTCAGTTAAGAATAAAGCTAGGGTTGAAGGATCAATAGTGGCATCATATTTGCACAAAGAAACAACTCATTTTTGTTCACACTACTTCAAGAACTTTATGTTAACACCACAAAGCAATAGAAATGAAGTAGACACTGAAATTGAAAGGACAACATTATCAGTGTTTGACGAAGGTGGTCGTCATTCCGGGAGGGAATCAACTCATTGGCTAAGTGATGAAGAATTGAGATCAGCTCATGTTCATCTCTTGATCAATTGCAATGAAGTTCAACCTTATCTTGAGTAAGGCTCCAAATAAATTGCTTTTTTCTATGGATTTTGTTTTTATGTATTAAATTGATATTGACCGAATATTGTCATACCTATGGACAGCTCATTCTTACATACCTATCAACTTTCAGAGTCAAACAGTTCGACACATATACATGCAAATTTCCCATTGTGGTTCAGGGATCAAGTACAACTGATCAAATTCTTCCACATAAATTTGTTATTCACATATTTATTCATTTTTAATTATATTGAATAGGTTCATATATTTTGTGGTTGTAGGTTCATAACGATCCTTTAAGTGTCAGAAACCAACATCTTAGAGATTTATCACTTGGTCCTTTAAGATGTGTAAAGGAATGGCATACCTACTTTGTCAATGGATATAAATTTCATACCCATGCATGGAGCCAGGGCAAGAGGACTATAAATAGTGGGGTTCATGTTAAAGGCCTTACAGAAGGGGGTGAAGATGATTTTTATGGTGTCATTAAGCACATATATGAGCTCGAGTACAATACCTCAACCATTGAAAAGAAGGTTGTATTATTTTATTGTGATTGGTTTGATCCATCAAGAATAGGGACAAGAGTGGATTCAAAGTATGGCATTGTGGATATTCGAATGGATAAAAGATATGTCTTGTTTGATCCTTTTATAATTGCACATAATGTAGAACAAGTGTATTATGTACCATATCCTGCATCGCGCACCGACAAACGGGGTTGGTGTGTTGCAATAAAGACCAAACCTAGAGGTCGTATAGATTCCATTGAGGTAGATGCCATTGAGCCATACCAAGTGGAGGAAATGTCACATGTTAATGACATCATTCAAGTTGAAGAAGTTATCTGATTGCAAGATATAGAAGCCGGTCTTGAAGAAGTGGACCCCAACAATGTACCATCAGTTGAAGGCTATATGGATGAAGAAACAAGTGAATCGGAAGAAGAATGCAGTGAAGAGGGACAAAGTGAAGATGAGGATGAAGATTCATTTCACAGTTCTAGTAGTGAATAGAGTTACGATGTGTTGGTGTACCCATGGGTGATCATAAACCCATACTTTTAGAGGGGAGAAAGAAGAAGTGATGAAATCATTTATGTAATTTCAATTTGCATGTTATTTCGATACCCTTTGTGTTTGAGTACTTATATTGCTAATTATAATTTTTGCTCCAATGGTTTTGTGTAGATTAAAGTTTTGCATTCTTATCTTTTGCTTCGATGTGTAGTATTGGCAAACAAGTCCATCATCATCATGTTCTTTTCTTACTTTTCCTTTCCATTCAATTGTAAAAATATATTGACCCAACAATTTTGTTTTTTGTTCAAGAATATGGCATCAGATGGTTGTGACCCTCCTATTCCACCTTTACCAAAATCAGATAAGGAGAAGGGGAAGAAGAAATCTTATATGGTGAAGTTGTTAAATCGTTTCAATAATGATAATGCTTCAAGTAGTCAGCCATCTACACCTACCTCTACCTCCACTGCTAGATTTGTTCCACCACCATTACAAGTTCCTGGTTTGACACCTACTCCACCATCAATTCCACCTTCGTTGGAAGTTCCTGCCATCACACCTAGTCCACAACAATTTGCTGCTGATCAATGGAGATCACCCTCCCCCCATGTTGGTTCTAACCCAACAAATCCCTCCCCCCATGTTGGTTCTAACCCAACAACTCCCACAAATATGCCATCATCACCTCCTATAGGGGATAACCCTCCACATTCAAGTTCAGCAGCCAATGACTTTGAAGATGTTTCCAACAATCGTCCAATCATTACACCTATTGGAGGAGGGTAAGAAAACATCAATTTAATGTTCCAAGCATATACTGTATTATTCTAATATTTGACTTTTATTTTGGTATAGGTTTTATCCAACAAAAACAGCATCCAAAGCAATCACAGCCACCATCAAGCAACAGTTTGATGAGCCATGGGTGACATGGGGACAAATACCTCAGACACGAAGAGATGTTTTCTTTGAGCGTTTTAAGGTACACTTGTGTTTATTTACATTATGTACTACAATTATCTTATCCAATATTAATCTTTGTTGTCAACAGAGAAAGGTTTCATGGAGGTCTAACCATGAAGAAAAGGTGAAAAAAAATTTCCACACCAAAGCATCTCATAGATTATCTGAGATGTTTAAAAAGGCTCGAACAGAAGGAAAAAAACCTAATTGGATGGGGGATATTGTTTGGAATGGTCTTTTGGAGAAGTGGAACATGCCACTTTATAGACAAAAATGTGAAACGGCCAAAAAGAACAGGACATCTGACAAGGGTGGTTGTTTGCACACTGGGGGATCCATTAGCGTGCATGAGCATGCAATTCGTCTGGTACATATAAATTTATTTTTACATTTCTATTCATAAACTTTACAAATATTTGATGTTAACAACTTACATCTTCTTTGCTTGCAGTCACAGGAGCTTGGTCGGTCAGTGCATGTTGATGAAATAATTCAGCAGACACATATTCGAGCATCAACAGGAGAATTTGTCGATGAAAGGTCTAGGCGGACACATGTTAGTTTCTACTAACTCCATTATATTCTTTATTAGGTTCTAATTCTTAGATCTATTTATTTAACGATAATCATGTATTCATTTAACAGGAAGAGTTTGAAGCAAAATTTTCTCAAATAAGATCTAAGACAGCATCTGTTGGTGCTTCGGCATGTGCTCCCCTAGACCCTGCAGATGAGGAAAGATTGAGGAACCAATGTTGGTTGGACGTTGCTGGTGGAAGGTACAAGGGACGCATATACGGCATCGGAAATGTCAGTGCTCAAGATGACTGTGTTGATAGTTACATACAACAGACACAGGCATCTTCTTCTCAGCAACCGATGGTAGACGACATTTTTAATCTCCACACACGAGTATCAACCCATGATGACCAACTTCGACAGATGAACTCTCAATTGCATGGCTTTATTGGCGTCATAATGCAGTACCTTCCGCCTCCTGCAGCCGCAATTGCACAACAATTTTTTCAATCCCAAAATCAGCTACAAACTAATGTTCAACCACAACAACCACAACAACCACAACAACCAACAGATCAACCACAAGATGATAATGTTTATGGAGATTACTAGTTATGTTTTTAGAAGTAGGGCATCTATGACTCAAACTTATTCCCTCAATAACTTATTTCATCTTATTTGAACTTATTATAATTAACAATTATGTCAACTTTCTTATTATGATTAATGTCAAATGCTTGTTTGTAGGTTTTAAGACTTAATTTATTTGTCAAATTTGTGAATGGATATAATGTCCAGGTCTTGTGAATTTTCTGTGTGGTATGGGCAGGTCTTGTAAATTGTCTATTTGGATGTGCAGGTATGTTATTCAGGTGAATTGATCTGTTTAACCGTATATAAATTATATACGGATTATCCGTATATAAGTTATATATGGATTATCCGTATATAATTTATATACGGATATCCGTATATAAATTATATACGGATATTCCGTATATAACTTATATACGGATAATCCGTATATAATTTATATACGGATAATCCGTATATAATGTTATCTACAGCCTTTTTATATACGGATTTTTGGCCGTATGTAATCCGTATATAACACCATTTTTTATACGGATTTTGGAGGTTATATACGAATTTTGGCCGTATATAATCGCGATTTTTCTTGTAGTGGAAAACTAGTGAGAAAGAGAGTGGAAGGGAGATTTTCTAAAGAGGATAAAGAGGAATAAAAGGAAAAATGTAGAGAACCTTTGGAAAAGTGTTTAGGAGTGTGTGTGCAGATAATAATCTGAAAATAGAGGCCAAAGCGTGACTTAGGGTATAAAAATACCCTAATAGGCTTGGGTTCCGCTAAGGGGTAACCTAAGCCCATTTTACGATACCACCGCTCAATGGCAATTTTCCGCTCAACGACACTTTTGTGTTGTGCTTTTCTTCTTCCTAGCTTACCCTAGGTGCCTTCTACTCATGCCCCTCACTTGCTCCTTGCAATTAATTTCTCAGATCACTCAAACATTCAATCCCTCTCATGCAACTAAAGCAGAATCAAAACAAACAATACAGATAAAATCAATCAACTGGGTTGCCTCCCAGGTAGCGCTTGTTTAACGTCACGAGCCTGACCAAAAATCCTCCAGCACCCTTCAGTAGATGCAAATCTTTCTTACCAACACCCATCAGTAGGTGTATACAAACATAGTATCCTTCAGTAAATACTCTTCTGCCTAACATCCATCAGTAGATGTAAACCCTGTAACAAACTTATAACAAAAACAAAAATACCCAAAAGTTCAAAATTACATCACCAAACCAAAAATTAAAAGTTCTTAAATCACTGGGTTGCCTCCCAGCAAGCGCTCTTTTAACGTGACTAGCTTGACCCAATAAAGCTCATGTTACATCTTCTTTTTCTTCTTACTACTGAACTTCTTCAGAAATTTGATCAAACCAGGAACCTGTTGCAATGTCTCAATCATAGGAACTTTAATCTCCAATTTCTTGAAGATTTCAATTAAGCACTTAAATTTCTTTTCCTTCCTATGATACTTCTTTGGATGACGAAAGGGTTTGTCATATGATTCTCTCGCTGTTCCTCTCGTCCTCTTTCTCTTTTCTCTCACTTTCTTTTTTTCTTTTCTCTTTTTACTCACTTTCTCAATCTTCACACAAATTTTCTCTTCTTCTTTCTCTTCTCTCTCTTTTCTCTCTTCTTTTTCCAACTCAACTTTTTCAACATTTACATTCACTAGCACTTTACACTCTTCCCTGGGGTTAACCTCAGTATTAGCCCCACAATTCTTGTCAGGCCTTTCTTCCAACTGCTTAGTAATTTGACCCATTTGAATCTCCAAGTTCTTAATAGCAGCTTTAGTGTTCTTTTGAGTGGATTCAGTTGCCTGTATGAATTGCTGAAGAGTTTCTTCCATCCTTATTGATCTTTCATTAAGTGTAGACATTTGTTTCCATAAGGCTGGTGATGAATCAATATTTTATACACTTCACTTAGTTTATTGTGCTAGAATTAATCCGGGAATTGTGCTTAAATGTCCGGTATTTTCCTGTTTTTATTAATTGTGCTTAAATTGACTAGAAATTCTTATTTTGATTAATTTGAATTATCTAAGCTAATTATTTGTATTAATTATTTTGCAGGGAAAATTTGGAAAAACATTTTGGGATATTCGGAAGAACATTTAGTTGCACACGGTTATTTACTTGGAAGAAACACTATGAATCAATACACCACACTGCCTCGGAAAAGCATACGCTTGCTAATGTGAATGATATGCGTTGGTGGATTTCTTAAATTAGCAATTCATTTAGTAAAAGGTTCATTTTAATTCGGTGAAAAATGAAGTGCATTTCTACTGGACGGCTGCCACATGTTATACTATTTTATTCTTGGGAAAAAAACCGAGAGGTGCACACGGAATAAAATAATTGATGCCATGTCTTTGAATGGAAAGTGTCACGGCATATTGGATGATGTCTCACGGCTGGATGGAAGTGTACCACAAAAAGAATGGAGAATGAAGAGGCCTGCACCGTGAATGAGTGGGGCCGTGTGGACATGATAGTTTTGGAAGCATTGTAGAATGAAAATTGATGGGAAGTACACGGACGTTGTAAATTAAAAGGGGACTTCACATGACACTCCACGGTCACCATCCACTTCATTCTACAACCAACCACAAAAGGAATATTCTTTTGGAAGACACCGTAATAAAGAAAAGGAGACCACTTATTCTTGAATGAGACCACTTGATTGAAAGAATGCAATATGCTGCACGGAACTTTGGCAAAACAATTGGAATAAGGTGGGAGCCACCACACTTTTGGCTGGAACGTGCAACACATACGGGCTTCACATTGCCAGCACAATTACGTGAGCAACACTGAGAGAAGAGGATTCCAGCAGCAGCTCCAGCTACCACCGTCCAGGAGCCTTCACGGCCTGCACCAGAAATGGGAGAAGCCACATCCAACATCTCCAATCTTCCCAACGTAACTATCCAGTAGAAGAGAGGACAACCAGCAACTCCACCGTCCACCACTCATTCACGGCCTGTTCCAGCAGCGTCCTCCACCAGCAAAACCATCACCGTCCTCCACCAGTCCAGCAGAACACACACGGAGACCAACTTGAAAGCTCACGGTTTTCTCTGGCTTGGCAGCAGCGCGGAAGCAGTCCAGAAAACTTGAAGCATCCATCACACTCCACGCCCACAGTCCAGCAAGAACACTTCACGGCTGGAAGAAAGAAGAACACTCCACGGCTGGTCCATCAGCAGCAGCCTAAGACAAGCATCAACGCCCAGCAGAGGAAGAGAGCTGGGACGTGTGTGGATGCGCCACCGAGAAGAAGCGAGGAGCACGTCCGCGTCTTCCACCAGCAAGTCCAGCACGGCCAGCAACCATTCACGGCCAAAGGAGCCAGTCCAGCAGCACCAGCCTTCAACCATAGCAGCAGCTTGGAGTGGAGCTCTCGGTCACTCCCCATGGCAGTAGAAGCTCACGGTTCTTGTTCCAGCAAGAAAGTAGCAGGCATGGCTTCCGCAATCCAGCAGCTCACGTCCAAGTGATGTTGCTACAGTTTCACGTTCATCCAGCAAAAATAGGGAGGCACTCACATTCACGTCCAGTAACGTTTAAAACAGTAGCATACAGCACTTCATGCACAACAGCAACAACACGGCCTGCAGCAACACTTAGGGGACAACCACTTTGAGAGAAGAAATTAATTGGCTTGGAGAATGGTACAGAGGTGTCTCGGCCTTGCTGGAAGTAGAAGGAATGGAGAAGGTAGTCCACGGCATGAAGAAAATGACAAGAATAGGTGGATGATGGAGGCCTCCACCTTATGTTTTCTTTCTCACGACCAAGGAGCACAAGTTGCTCAGCAAAAGAAATGGGCTGCTAGAAGACAAAACGGAACTCAAAACCGGACAGAAAAATTGGCTGGAAAGAAGGAGTGCACACAGGAGTAGGACCGGACCAGACTTTTGGCTATAAGAGAAGGAGATTGAAGCAAAGAGGGCAGTAGCGTAGTGTGTAGAGTAGGAGGGGTGTTACCACTACAAGAAAGTGATTAATTACCGAAGGTGTATTTTCGAAGGCCTTTGGCCTTCGGTAAACTTGATTTATCGAAGGCATTTGACCGTCGGTATTGGTGCCACTAGTGCAGCGAGGGGCTTTTACCGCGGTTCATTTTCACTATACGTCGCGGTTTCAGAACCGCGGCATATGCAGCCGCGGTAGTAAGTCAGAGACTTTATGCCGCGGTTATGCCCGCGGTATATAGGTTGCGGAATATGCCGCGGTTGTCGAGGGAACCGCTGCCTAAATCCATTTTTTTTAAAAAAAAAACTAAAATTTCCACTATATGCCGCGGTTCAACCGCGGCATAAGACGCAAGTATATGCCGCGGTTCTTGCACTAACCGCGACCATATGTCTCATTTTAATCAAAAAACGAAACACTATATGCCGCGGTTGTGGTTAGAACCGCGGCATATTCCCCTGCAGTTTTTTAAAATTGCAGGTCTGTTTTTGTGATATCCACTACCACAAAAACAGACCTGCATATAAAAACATGTACACAAATTCAATTTGAACATAACAAACACATGTTCAAATGTATTTCAACATCAAATAAAGTACAAAGTCTAAGAAAATTCTATCTAATCAAATGCATTGTTTAAATTTAAGAGCTATTGTATAATCTAACTATATACTTCGCAGCAGCGTTCCTAATGAATAATAGTGACTTCTCAGGAACAGGTGTAGTAGTCTTGAATCTCTGCAAAAGACAATTCATTTTATTTAGTGTATATGAATTAACATTTGTTAAAAAATTAAAATTTGTTAAAGTTAAATATTACCGTTTCCCAGCGACTTGTGATGTGAGAACGAACAATATGGGTCATCCAATACATTACATAGTATCCACACTCATATGACCCATTTTGTCTGTTACACTACAATATATCACCACAGTTGATAATAGTTAGTGAATAACATTTGTTATAAAACAATTATAACAAAGTATGAGATTAGTATATGTCAAACCTTGAGAGAAATCCAAGCAATTTTTCTACTATTAACAATTGATCTCCCACCCATCATCATACTTGCTGGAATAGAACTGTATATAAAAAAAGGTTTTAGCATTCAGTTATATAACAAAGAAAGTCCAAACATTGAGGTTCTTACCAATCAATTGCTTGTTTGAGTTGTGTGGGAGGAGGCCTGTGCAATGAGCAGAACCACAAAGCATAATTGTCTTGCATAGACATAACAAGAAGTTGCCAATGGCGCCTGAAATTTATAATAACGTAACTATTAAATATTAAAATCACATATGGAACATTATTATGTTAACAAAGTTGACTTACCCGGATATATAAGGCAAAAAGTATATTTTCTTGCCCCTTCCAAAACTTCTTATCAGACTCATGTTGATATGCTCAAAATCATTTGATTCATGAATTGATTGGGGATCAATGAATCCATAATCATCAGAACGCCCCAACTTATTAGTGACCCCAGACATATACCTGAAATCAAAAATTAACTTTGATATAAGGATACTTGATATACAAATGAATTTTATATATAAATAATTGGTCATAGACTTACATCGTCCATAGTTGAATAATTGAAATATTCAACTCTTGTGTTCCCGACGCAAGCTCACGGACATCTTGAGTATTAAGGTATATTGGGACCTCAGAGCCTTGCCCAAATACATTAGCATCATACTCAACCTTCAAAGGCTTATCATCAAGGATGTCAGCAAGTAGATGCAATGAAGAAAGAGGGTCATCCTCAGATAGAGGAATCTTCTCTTGTGCCTGCGTCTGTTGTTACATGAAAAGATAAGATAAGTTTTGACATCAAAAACCTTTAAAATTGAGAAGTGTAAAGAATAATTTCATACCGAGGGGTCAGAAACTGGTTTAACCAAAAATTTAGGCCAACTGATAAACGACTTATATGCTTGTTCCACAGTGAAAATCTCTTCCGTGGACAGAGGAACCGAGGCATCTGGTATGATCATTTCATCCACTGAGACCTTCACCTCATCCTCTAATAGTTGCATACCATGACATACAGTCGCTGACCTAAACTCTGTTCCACGAGCTACCAGCACCATCTCAGTATCCTCTAAAATGTATAGCAGACATGGACTACCATCGTCCATGTCATCCTCTGGGATGGCTGATGCGGAACAACTTCCTTTCGCGCTTCTCCCTGTCAGAGTAAATGTTAGATTATACAAAAGATAGAAATAATTGCTCATAAATGTTTATTAAGTTTACCTGTGGGAGGGGGAGGGATAACATGTTCCTCTATAGGAGACGGCACCGGGCGCATGCTCTGAAACTGCTGCTGGTATAGCATCTGGAATTCAGCCCTCACCTCGGCCCTGATCTCCTCTCTAAGGTCTTGTCGGACCTTTTTTGTGATCTCTTCTGTCATCCTTTGTGTATCGCTGTATGAATATGAAGGCTGACGAGAAGAGCTCCCAAAATAATCTGTAATTCCTACTCCAGGACCTGCAGCACGTACACGTCCAGGGTGCTCAGGTCGTCCAATCGCAGCAGCAAGAATATCCTGGCGACCCTCTGGAGTGAATTGGCCTTGGGAGCTCTGCTCAACCAAGGTGTCCTGTAACATTACAAAACACCACTATTCTTTAAATAGTTTAATGTAGTATGTATAATGACAATACTTATTATTTTAGGAACAGTGATAACTTACAATTCTTTCAGAAATCTCTCGTGCAGTGTCGGAAGAGTAGGTGCCCGATGGTCGCATACGGGCCAACTTCCATTTCTCATGTCTAGACGGTGGAGAAGGAGGCTGAGGAGGGCTACCACCCTGAGATGGTGGTATAGCATCTGTCTTTTGCTTGAGGATTTTCTCCTCAAGCTTCCTATACCCACCACGAGATAATAGGTGGGGGTTTTTGTTGTGAGCACTTGTTCCTTGTGCTTTGCTTCTAATTGCCTGTCACATACACATTAATTAATTAGTTCATATGATATATATTTGTTAATGAGGAATTGAATAATATGAACTACACAAACCTGCCATTCCTCTGACATCCGACTCTCTTTAAAAAGCCGCCAAGTCTCCTCATCAATGGACTTATATGCACTACATGGACTTTTATGTTTAAGGTGTCCAAAGATGTATCTTGATGTCAACTTGCTTTTAAAGTTTCTGAAATTTTCTGCAACAGTTGACAAACACTTATTTCTAAGTGATGTGACATTTGGAATGTCAAATGTCATCTGAAAAAAACATAATAAAGTTGTATTAGTACAAAATTATCAATATAAACAAATTTTAATTCAAATGCTATTAACTAACTTACCAATATATCTTTCCAAATAATGTTCCGATCAACCTCGGACACATGATCAAAAGATGGAACGAGAATGCTAATCTTATCACGTGCCACTACTCCAAGGTATGATCGGAAGTCATCTGCATAGGGGCCAGTTGCCACACCCGTGGTGACATTCACATTCACCGGAGTTCTTTCACCACTATTTTTCCTGATCAATAGTTGTTTCATCCTAGTGGGTCCTCTAGTGATTTTGGTTGGGGGAGCCTCATCCCCTGAAGAATGTGGATGATCAGCCATATATCTGTCAAAATAAATAACAACATTAAATTTTATTTCAAGACTTATGTAATATCATATAAATTAACAAAACATGTAATAGTAATCATAGGAAATGTATACAGAAATTGAAAATTCATACATAAAGATATGGATTCATCATATGTATATTCCCTCATCATGATCTGACCGAATTGCATGTAAATCATCGTCAACTAGAGATTGGTCATCCAAATCTGTTGTAGTTTGAAATGAATGGTTGTTAGGAATATAAATATTAATCAGATTGTCTTCGTTAACTTCAATTTGTTTTTTGCCTTGAAGAGCAACATACCAATGGTCAGACGCAGTATCTTTGACATAAAAAACTTGAGATGCTTGATGTACCATGATAAACGGTTCGTCTCGGTAACCCACCTTGCGAAAATCAACCAGTGTCATACCCGAGTCATCTATTTTCACACCACTCTTATTGTCAAACCACTTACACTTGAACAATGGAACAAAAAACGCGGTGTAATCAACCTCCCATATCTCTTCTATTATACCATAATATCTCATTGATCCAACTACAGGAGATTGATCTTTTGATGTGGAAAATTGAAGTGACTCAGCTTCTAAACTGACTCCACTATTTTGTACTGTGCTTTTATCATCCAAAGTCTTCGTATAGAATGTGCAATTATTGACTTCATAACCTGCACAACACACGACATCAAACTTCAAACCATTTGCAAGCCACAATAAAGTTTCAGAAGAATGTGGCTCTTTGTCAATTTCAGATTTGAACCAAGACATAAATGTTTTGTTATGCTCCATCAATTGCCATTTCTCTGATTGTCTTGGATTTTTATTCTTAACAATGGCTTTGTGTGCTTCCAAAAAAGGGATCACCTCATCTGTGTTGTTCAATATATAAAGATGCGCTTGCAACAATTCTTCGCGATCTTTTGTCACCACATTGACACCTCGGATGCTTTTACTTGTAGAAAATTTATTCAACCATGCTGTGCGAGGAACTCCTATTGGATTCGTTGATGTCATGTAATCTGAACAAAACTCGATACTTTCTTCAGCAATATACCTTTCCATCATCGAACCTTCAGGACGATATGGATTTTTAACGTACCCTTTCAAAATCTTCATATAACGCTCAATAGGATACATCCATCTTAAGTATACCGGTCCGCACAACTTGATTTCTCTAACCAAATGAACAAGTAAATGTACCATGATGTCAAAAAAAGATGGAGGGAAAAACATCTCTAGTTGACACAAGATGATAACTATCTCGCCTTGAAGTTCATCTAACTTTGTAGGATCGATGGCTTTACTACATATTGACGAGAACCATGAACACAACCTGTTTATGCTGTGCCTAACATTTTTGGGCAAAATTCCACGAATAGCCACCGGTAACAACTGTTGCATTAAGACGTGACAATCGTGAGACTTCATGCCAACAAGCTTTAAGTCCTGCATTGACACTAAACTCTTCATATTTGAAGAGTATCCTTGTGGTACTTTGATACTCTTTAAACATACACAAAAACTTATCTTCTCTTGTCTAGACATTGTGTAACATGCAGGGGGCAAATAAGTACGTTTACCAATCTCCTTGGGTGCCAACTCTTCTCGGATATTCATGTCAACCAAATCCAAACGAGCATTCACTCCATCTTTTGTCTTTCCCTGAATGTTGAGTAATGTACCAATCAAGCTATCACACACATTCTTTTCTACATGCATCACATCTATGCAATGTCGAACATCTAACTTTGACCAATATGGAAGATCAAAGAATATTGATTTCTTCTTCCAAGGGGTCGTTACAGATGACTTCTTCGATGTTTTCCCAAATACATGATGTATTTTATTAACTTTTTCAAGAACTTCAAGGCCATTAAGTGGATTTGGTGCTTCGTCCCTCCCTTGATCTCCATTGAATGCTTTTTTTAACCTTCGATATGGATGATTACGTTTTAGAAATCTCCGATGACGCAGATACACCGTCTTTCTTCCATGTTTCAATTGATGAGCTGCAGTGTTTTCTTCACATATAGGACACGCTTTATGACCCTTGACACTGTATCCTGACAAATTACCATAAGCAGGAAAGTCATTAATGGTGCAAAATAACATTGCACGCATCATAAAAGTCTCTGAAGCGAATGCATCAAATATTTCAACCCCATCAACCCACAAAACCTTCAAGTCTTCAACTAGTGGGCTTAGATAAACATCTATGTCATTTCCAGGCTGCTTTGGACCAGATATCATCATAGACAACATCATGTACTTCCTCTTCATGCACAATGCAGGAGATAAGTTATAAATTATCAATATAACTGGCCAACAACTGTGATTGGTACTCAGATTACCAAATGGGTTCATTCCATCAGTGGCTAAACCAAGCCTAAGATTTCTACACTCTTTACCAAATTCGGGGAATTGTCGATCAATATTTTTCCATTGCTTTGAATCAGCTGGATGACGAAGCAGCCCGTCAATTTTTCTCTCATCTCCATGCCATCTAAGATTTTTAGCATCTTTGGGATTCGCAAACAAACGCTTAAGTCTGGGCACTATTGGAAGGTACCAAACTACTTTCAAAGCAGATCCATTTTTTTCTATCTGACCATTATCTTCACTATTGTTTTTTGACTTGTATCGTGATAAGCCACATTTTGGACACTTTGTCAAAAATTCAAACTCTTTCCTATACAAAATGCAGTCATTGGGACAAGCATGTATCCTTTTATACTCCATACCCATTGGACAAAGAATTTTCTTCGCATCATAATTACGAGTGGGCAGTGTATTTCCATTTGGCAACATTTCATTCAACAACGTCAACAGTTCTGTAAAACTCTTATCAGTCTATCCATTGCTCGCCTTCAAATTCATGAGCCTTAACACCGCTGATAAACGTGTGAACTTAGTTGAACCGACATACAAAGGTGTTTCCGCATCAGTCGACATCGTCTCATACACATGAGCTTTGGCAAAATTTTCTGCTCCAACATCGCGGATCATGTCCTCCAATTTGTCTTCATCCGGTCGATCTTCTTCCATGGTGGAATCAGTAACATTTACACTTTGAGAGTCAGTGGGAAAATCCATTTCTTCGCCGTGCCAGATCCATGTTGTATAGCATCTTAGAAAACCATCACATATAAGATGTTCTCTAATTTGAGTTGCGTTCAACTTTCTCCCATTCAAACAGTTCACACAAGGACATCTAAACTTCACTTCATCATCACTTCTCCCCTCATTACGTTGCGCAAATTGTATAAATTCCTCTACACCTCTCTCGTACTCAGCACTAATACGTGGTAAATTAATCCAATTTCGATCCATATTCCTAAATATTACATTAAAAGATAAGCTACTAAAAATCAAACTTGCAATTTCATACATATCATTGAAACTTAGTGAATAATATTTTAAGGTTTATAAATAATACAAGAACTACAACACACATTACCAAAACTATAGCAAAAACCATACCATACATTACCAAAACTATAACAATTTCATGCATTATCAAAATTAAAGCAAAAATTATATCATACATTACCAAAATATAGAAACTTCATACATTACCAAAACTATAGCATTATGCAAAAACTAATGAAGAAATCACGTTAAGAATGCAAAAGGGCATAAATACCTGGAAGAGGAACCGCGAAAACGCTTGGTGCAAAAAAAACGAAATCGCAGCGGAGAGGGAATGACGCGTTTCAAAGGATTTTGATCGGCTAAAACTGTTTTTTATCGTCACAAATGAGAAAGGACCGAACAATTTCAAGTTTAAACGGTGAAAAATGAGTAATCGGAGATGATGGGAGTCGGAGGGAGGGAGAAAAAACGCGAAACAGAGCTTGCGGGAAGAAGACGATCACTGTTCCAAGTTTTAATTTTTAACTCTGAACGGGGGAATCTACCGCAGTTCCCTACTTAACCGCGGTATAATATAGGTATATGCCGCGGTTCCCTACTTAACCGCGGCATATACTGATTAAATAAATAATCCTAAATGGCATTTTTGAAATTATTTTCAAACTATATGCCGCGGTTCAGCGGGCAACCGCGGCATATACCTCGAAATATTTCAAATATATATTAAATTAATTTCAGATAGGAGATTATGTCGCGGTTGCTCGTAGAACCGCGGCATATACCCCTGTAACGTGCTGAACACAACTGCCTCCCCAACTGCCTTTTGGGGAATTTCAGTAGATGACATGGGTATATGCCGCGGTTCTTTTGCTGAACGGCGGCATATACCCCTGTAACTTCTGAAATTCTCTGACTGGCAGAGAAGTTGAGAAGTTACAGGGGTATATGCCGCGGTTCAGCAGAGCAACCGCGGCATATACCCCTGTAACGTTTTAAATTCTCTGACCCAGTCAGCACCTGCAATAAATTGGCAGGGGTATATGCCGCGGTTGTCTAGAGAACCGCGGCATATACCCATGTTATTTAATTTTTTATTCACACGTGGCGTCAAAGGGGATGGTTGACCGGTGTATATGCCGCGGTTCCCCTCTGAACCGCGGCATATGTGTTCGATTTATTTACAAAACTGCCACCGCGCACCATTATGCTGCGGTTTCCTGTGAACCGTGGCATAATGTGCGCTGTAAAAACCCAGTTTTTTACTAGTGTGCAGTGATTACCGAAGGACTTTAACCTTCGGTATTGGTGTAGTGATTTTACTGAAGGAATATAGCCGTCGGTACAAGGTTCGACTTTATGAAATTAGAATTTGGGTATCCCATTCTCCCAAATTTTGTTGGCAATAGACGAAAAAGTTTTTGCATGATTGATGACAAATTTATGAACACCGAAATACGGCGCCACAAACTTGTTGAACAATCGGCAAGTGTGACCGAATCGTTTCAAGTAATAAACTCGGTAAGACCAAGTATCGTTCTCCCAAAGGACTCACAGCCTAGTTTAGTTATGTGATTCGTTGATTATTTAAGACTTAAGAACGAAATAAGTGGAATTTAATATGCAAAACAGAAAATAAACATGTATGCATGAGTTTTGATCAATGGCTAAAACAAAATACAAACACTTCAATGGAATATATGGATGAGTATGTTGTTGGGGTTATCAATTTCATCTTATCCACTCTCATATATTTTAGGAATTCAACATTCTTTTCATCATTGTTAATGCCACTCTCTAAATTACCTTGCAAGAAGGCCTATCCCTAATTACGAGTTCATACAATTCCTAGCATTCCTAATAATTAGTTCTTTTAGTGCAGGAGCTTAACGACAACCAATATACTATTGGGAGAAATTCCCCAGATCTAGACTTCCCCGTACGTTCCCGTATCGACAAAATCAATAATCATGCATTGAATGAGTTAAACAAAGCAAGCATTGAGCAAAGAGGAAAAACCCTAACTACTGATGAAAGAAAGCATAGGTCTTAAATATAAGATGTAAAAACAAATTCCATATATGAGAGTTTCACAAGACTACATTGATTCCCCCAACAACAATACAAGGTTTAGTTCACCATATTCATGGTGAAACTAGATGAATAATAATGGAAGAATGAAAGATAAAACCCTAGAAAGGTGAAGAGGTAGCCTGAGCATCCAAGATCCTCCTTCAAAGGGGTGGAAGAGAGAGTGTTTGCTTCGTTTCTGCCAAAGATACAAACCCTAGGACGTGCAAGTCCTTAAATAGGGCATAAAAATAACATAAGACAAGTCCAAGCCCATAAAAACAAAAGAAAACCGGTCCAAGCCCACTTAGAATGGCGCTCAGCGGTATTTTACCGCTGAGCGCTAATACCGCATGATCCATTTTGCCCCCAGCTGCTATTTTTGCCCCTCAGCGGTGATTTTGGCACCTGAAAAGTGCCGCTCAGCGGTATTTTAACGCTCAGCGCCACTCGGTCACACTTTTTCGCGTTCTGGTTGATTTTTCAGCATTCTGGTTGACTGGTTGATTTTTCTGGTTGACTGGTTGACTTTTCTGGTTGACTGGTTGACTTTTCTGGTTTCTGGTTGACTTTTCAGCACTCCAATCATTCGGTACTTCAATTCTTCTTTCAAATCATTCAATTAGCCTACAAAATCAAGGGAATCTTGCACAAAACCATTAAATTCACTTTCAACTCTCTTATTCACAAAACTAAAGCAAAAATGAGTTCAAGCTAGTTTCTAAGTCTTAAAGGTTGCTTTTGGTATCAATTTTAAGCATAAAAATAACGGTTTTTCAACCGTTATCAATGATGCAAAACAATTTATGTAGGATGATCCGTTTTTGTTCAAGATTGGAGCAGACAATCTGTTGAGATGTTGTGTTACTAATGAAGAAGCAGAAGGACCGTTTATATGAGTGGGTCATATGGACCATTTATGATTGCATCCCAAACACCTTTGTCCACTGTTAACACTCGGCAAGTGTACCGAATCGTACCAAGAAATAATAAAACGGTAAGACCAAGTATCGTTTCCCAAAGGACTCACGACCTAAACAGTTATGTGATTTCTTGATTAAATTAGACTTGCAAACAAAATCATTGTTTGAATTGCGGAAAATAAACATGAATGCAAGTTTTTGATCAATTGGATTGAAAGAAGCAAAAGAGATTGATGTAAAATATGGAATGATGATGTTGTTGGGGTTTCTGACTTATCCTATCCACTCTCATGTATTCAAGAATTCATCTTTCTTCATTAATGTTAATGTCACTTTCTAATTTACCTTAAACCCGATGTCTCGGTGAAGAAAGCCTACTCTTAATCACTAGTTTACAATGTCTTGTCTCCCTAGCAATTATTCATGCATTACATTCGAACAGAAGCTTAAAGACAACCAATCCTCCTATCCCTATGTCTAGGTAATATTGCTCTTAGGAGAATTTCCTCAGTTTTAGATTTACTTATATGTGTCTATATAAATAACATCAATGATCATGCAATTAAATAAGTTAAACAAAACATGCGTAGAGTGTAGAACAAAAACCTTAACAATTAATGAAGCAAAGCATATAAAATATAGAACCAATTCAATACACGAGAGTTTCAAAGGATTACATCGGTTCCCGAACAACAATGGAGGTTTAATTCACCATAGACATGGTGGAACTTGATGAAAAACAATGAAAGAATGAAAGATAGAACCCTAGAATTTGAAGAATGGAGCTTCCGCATCCAAAATTCGCCTCCAAGGGGTGAAGAAAGTGTGATTTCGCCTCTTTCTGTCCAAAGATACCAACCCTAGGTCGACTAAACCCTTACATAGTTTATTAAAATTTACAAAAAATAGGCCCAAGCCCAATTAAATGGCGCTCAGCTGCACTTTTGGCGCTCAGCGGTAAATGTCGTTCTTCTAAATGGCGCTCAACTACAGTTTTGGGCGTCAACGGTGCTTCAAAACATCGCTCAGTGGTAAAAGTTGCGCTGAGCGGTAACTATGACTCTTCTTTTGTGCACTTTTACTTGCTTTTCTGAGTCATCTCCTTACTACTTCAACTTCTTTCATCTGATTCATCTTAATTCCTGCCAAAACAAGGAAAACCAAGCATAAAACCTATCCAACTCTCTTATTTCAATACTTAAGTAAAAACATGATTCCAAGTTAGTTTCTAAGTCATAAAGGTTGTTTTTAATATCAAAATTAAGTATCAAAACAACGGTTTTTCAATCGTTATCATCCACGGATTCAAGAAAGATTTGCATCCGAATTTTCCAAAAAGCATAGTTTTCACTAGCAAATAGATGTGGTATATTTGTTGATGCACCTTCACCAAAGGTTTGAAAATTAGAAGCCATTTTCCAGGATCAGTCGATTTAAAAAAAAACCTAATCGACTATTGATGTGGCTGTCGCGTCCCATCAAATTTGATGTGCATTAAAATGCAATATAGTGCTAGGAAGTGACTCCTAGGTCGTCTCTCAAGGACCAAATGTGGTTCGAGTCTTAGGTCAAACACGTAGTGGGGGGTGGGGTTGAAAGTGTTTTTGTAATTAGAAGAGAACTAAATTAAAACTGGAAATTAAATACAACCAAACATAATTGGAAATCATTAAAGTAAATGAAAACATTAAACCTAACAGTTCTAAACCGAACAATGCACAACAGTAAAATACCAATTAACAGTGCGTAAATGTCAAGGAACCATTGTAATCTTCCTAGTTTCCAACCAAAACAGATTTAAAGTTTAATTAAATGAAATTAGATCCAGCAAAACATATTATAATGCATGAAAACAAAATTAAAACAGTAAAAACGAAACTGCTACAGTCAAAACGAAATTTCAGCAACATAAAACAATAAAAACAAATCTGGAACAAAAAACTACAGTACAGAAAACTGCAGTACAGAAAACGAAAATACAGAAAATAGTAAATACAAAAAACAGTAAATACAAAAAATGAAATTACAGCAATACATAATAACAACAATACAGAAAATACAGAATTTTAGAATCACAAATTGCAGTAATACAGAAACAGTAAAAACATAATACAAAAAAACAGAAAACAGTAAAGCAGAAAACAGTAAATTGCAAAATATAGAAACGAATCAGGATTACTGCAGCAGAATACAGAAAATGAAATTACAATGAATAATTGAAAATGAAATAATTAACAGCAGAAGAAAAACAGCAGCAGAAATTAAATTGTAGAAAAATATAATACAGAAATTAAATTACAGCAGAAATTAAATTATAGCAGTAAAACAGAAACAGTAAAACAGATCTGGAATTTCAACAACAGAAAATGAAATCAGGGAATTGAATTGAAATTGTAGATGAATTCATTACAGCAAAGAAGAGGAAAACAAAACTGGAATCTAAACATCCAGCCCTTGGAACGTCGCCAAAAATGGGGAGAAGAAGAAAGTTGCTCCCTTCTACATTTCACCAATGTCCAGCACGTGAAAGGAAGGGAATGAATTTCCCAATCTAATTTTTGCTTCTTATAAACCCGTATTCCAACTTTGCCCTTCCAATTTTGGCCTAATTTCTAATTTGTCCCAAATTATATTGAAATGGAATTCAAATGCACATTACAATGAAATAAAATAGGAAAAATTACAATATAAATGATGTGGCATCTCTCTTTAAGTCCCAAAATAAAATTCCAAAATTGCCCTGAAAATAATAATACGAATAATTAAGCTCAAATAATTCAAATTAATTAAAATAAGAATTATTAGTCAAATTAAACCCAAATAGTGAAAATGAGACAATAATTGAGAATTAAACACAATTCACTAATAGAATTCGGTACAAAAAGCTAAGTGAATAGTAGAAAATAATGATTCATCAACTATTTTTTCAAATATCTTATTAAAACCAGCTCTGATACCAATTGTTGAAAATAGAATGACTTAGTTTTCAACACCAAGAGGGGGGTGAATTGGTCAAATACAAAAACAATGTTTTCTTTAAATCTTTTTCGAAAAGTAGATACCTTTAAAATCTTTCTTGAAACGCAAGGGAAAGGACTTTGTAATGCAGCGGAATATAATCGAATGCGTGAAAAATAAAGTGGACTGAATGTAACAGAGTAGGGATAGAGAAATCAAACACTGGGTTTTTATACTGGTTCGGCCAAGCCTACATCCAGTGTCCTTCCACCACAGGAAGCAAATGCACTATAATGATCAAGGTTTTTACAACAAGGCTTTTATAGAGACCTCCACGTCAAAAATATAAAACACCTCTCTAACCCTCTGATGAGTGCATATTTATGCCCACATTTATGCTTTAAAATTAAATTTTTGCTGAAATTCATGTGCTTGAATATTGATTTAAAGAGGATTTGTGATTATTGGAATCGTTGGGTTTGGGAATTAAAGAGACGTAAAAAGTGTGTTTTAGCGCATAAAATATTCTTGGATGTTCTTACGTCTATTGGTCCAAATGGCAATTCAAGGCCCAAAATCAGGTTTTATTTGGAAAATAATGTACAGATGGGCCAAACAGACAACTTTTACCCTTGCACCTCCCAATTTCCCTACATACACCCCTCTTCTCTTAACCAGGCCTAATACTAAGCCAAACAGTAACCCTATTCTAAATACACCTCCTAAATTTCCCTACTCATACCCCCCCTAAACCAAACTTCACCAGATCATGCCACGTGGCAAGCTTCCATTGGCCACGACCATATGAGTCAAAGCTGGTCAAACAGTCAAAGTTTGGTCAATTAAGGGGTTCTGTTGCAATGTTGGGAAATTCAGTTGAGGCTAAAGTGTAGATAGAGGAAATTTCAGGGCTTATGTGTAATTTTGGAAATTCAGAAAAGTTAAAAGACAAAGTTCAGTTGTTGAATTAATTTAATTTGGGAATATCAACAGAAAATATGTTCCAAATAATGTTATAATTATCTAAATCTTTTAGTTATTTGGAAGATATAAGATAAAAGATTCTATCAACTGAATATTCAGAGTCCAAGCCCAATCAAGCCCTATATAAAGAGACCTAGGGGAGGAAGAAAAGAGGACTTGACTTCATTCATTCATTCACCACTTCTCTCTCTCTTATTTCATCTTGTATTCAAGTCCATTCATGGAGAGCTAAGCATCTAGGGCTATTCTGCTGTAATTCCATTATGGATTCTGAGGTTAGATTGAGTTAATGCAATTGTTTATTTTGATTATTTCTTTAAGTTATTCTCTCTCTATGTCTTTCATCTCTCTATCAAATTAGAAGCAAAGATTCTTGCATCATAATGTGTTTGAATCTACATGCATATTGATCATATGAGTTCTAGGGTTTCTAGGTTTAATTGAGAATCTACTTTGATTTAATTTAGGAACATTCATATGATTAATTGGTTTTTACTATCAATTGAGAATGTAATTTGATTGGTAGTAATAATTTCAAATATAATCAATTGAGAATTTACTTTGATTGATTAGTTTTTAATTTGGTTAGGCGATTTAAGAATAGACATGATTAAACACAATAGGAATTGATTGAGAAGGTACTTTGGTTGAATTCATTGTGAATAATCTAGAAAGGTTTTGCATTTGATTGAGAATTTACTTTGGTTAAATGCATGATCGCCCTCAAATAAATTAAGAATGTACTTTAATTAATTTGGAACTTAAATAATAATCAATTGAACAATTATCTATGAATAACCGATGATGAATCGATCTTCGAAAAGCAGTGGAATTAGCCTATTTCATTATAATCGTTTTTAAGTTTCTTATTTGTTCTTTAAACCTTCTCCAAACATCATTTTTATTCTTGAACATTGCATTGCATTCATAAGATTCAAATATTAAAAGGCAATTTTGTATTTGTTGGGAGACAGCTCAGGGTTACTTTAACCCTGTCTACTTTCTTGAATACTACTTGGCAATACTGAAGTTGCCTTGAAAAGTAGTATTAATTTGATAGCTTCAACGACAGCCTATCACCCTCTAATCAAAATATAGGCATACAACACATAAAGACCAGCAACAAGATGTCCCCTCTACTGCCGTCTTCAACCCTTTGAGAAACCCCTCAAAGTTAAGAACGCAACACGCTCTTCTTCCTGTAATCACAACAGGTAATCAAGCCAATCCAGTAGATTGTCAACTCTGATCTTTTAGTAAACACCTCTATGTCCAAATTTGATCAGCTATTTCAAAACACAACAATCTTGATCACCACGGTCCTCTTCTTTGATTCTTAGAGCTTTTCCACGTTCTGTAAGATAGCAGTAATCTGTAATGAATATGAAAATGTTAGAATTCACAAAAGTTCTTACAGAATTCAAATTCGCGTCAATATATAGATAAACACATCTCAGACGCATTTTAGTCGACTTAGCTACTAATGCAGTCGAATATCACAATTAATGCTTGGTCAACATATTTAAAAATATAGTCGTTGTAACATTTAATACAAGCATTAACAGAATTTCAAAACTGTAACAAACTTAGTGGAATGTAGGTTGCATGTAATCGACTATACAACACAATTAAACAAAGTTTTGAAAGACTTTCTCTTCAAAAATTCTCACAACACACTTTGAAAAGGTTTGTGCAAAGCCACGAGTTTTAATCGACTTACTTCATAATGAAGACGACTTAAAACTGTTGTTTTGCCACATATTATAAGTTCAACAAAAGTGCATGTGGTTTTCCTTTTCCAAAACAATTTTCATGCAATCACAGATTAAATCTCACATATAACATAGTGAATCGCAATGATCAACACAACACAAACATATGTTCTCATATATTCATAATCATGAAAGTAATGAACATGTAACACATAAACACATGTGTTATTAATTATGTGTTGTCATCATCAAAAACCAGAAACTCTGAGATTGTAGGTTCAGCTAAACCAGTGCTTCCCCTATCAACAATCTCCCCCTTTTTTGATGATGCACAACCATGATTAATAAACAACCATGTTGTACAAATGAAATCATATTGTAGGTTCAACTAAACCAGTGCTTCCCCTATCAACAATCTCCCCCTTTTTTGATGATGCACAACCATGATTAATAAACAACCATGTTGTACAAATGAAATCATATTATATCAAAATGTATCAGAGCAAATGATCAAAAGGTATAAGAGCAAATGTTGAAATATTCTCATTTTTTATTCAGAGCAGAAAACATATCAATTCATATCAGACATATCAGAGTATATTAGAGCTCAAAATGAATATTAGAATATTCTCCCATAATTAAACAAATTGTATATCAGAGCTCAAAATGAATATTAGAACATTCTCCCAACATTCTCCCCCTTTGTGCATTAGCAAAAAAAGGTATGCAAATAGGTATTGATATTCAGACAGAGATGCATTAGTAAATCATGTTAATCAAACATATAAAGATGCTCCCCCTGTCACAAATAATCACATGTTAAAGATATATTCTCCCCCTTAAAAATAGGCATGTGAAATATCTAAAAAATATGTAATATTGCCCCTGTCATTATGCATGTTTTATATTCAAAACCCAGATGCACAATGCAGTATGCACAGATTATATCAGAGCATATATGAGCATATAACAATATTGTATCAATTCATAAATGATGCAAACACATTAATGCAGTAATGATACAATATCATTCAACAATCTCAATATAATCTCTTAAACATTTCAATCAATTATAACACAAAGATATATTATTTATAAAACAATCAACAATAAGTAATCAATAATCAGAATAACCAAATTCCAAATCATGGAATTTGAAACCCTTGTTAAACAATAATCGATTGATCCACAGTTGTAATCGATTTCATTGC
>JAHCHA010012188.1:0-18212 GCA_027742795.1 Vigna hirtella | reverse complement strand
TAGGTCTTCTATTTTGTGACAAAACTGCCCCAATACCTTTTCCAGATGCATAACACTCCAGATGGAAAATCTGTGACAAATCAGGTAGTGCCAACAATGGTGCTGTTGTGAGAGAAATTTTAAGGGTTTGCATGGCTGCTTTACCTTGGGAAGTTCATTCAAATTGCCCCTTTCGTAAGAGATTTGTCAATGGCTTAACAATCTTCCCATAATCCTTAATAAACCGCCTATAATACCCCGATAGCCCTAAGAATCCCCTAAGAGCTTTGATATTATGCGGTTCAGGCCATTCTTTCACAGCTTTAATCTTCTCTGGGTCCATCATCACCCCTTTTCCAGAAATAACATGTCCCAAATAGCTTATTTGTAGCCTGCCAAAGTCACATTTCTTCTTATTGGCATACAATTGTTGTTGTTTCAATGTTTGGAGAATTTGCTTTAGATGGTCCCCGTGTTCCTCCGATAAATTCCTATAAATTAAAATATCATCAGAAAAGACTAGTACACATCTCCTCAAAAACTGCCTCAAGACCGTGTTCATTAAACATTGAAAAGTGGTAGGAGCGTTAGATAATCCAAATGACATCACCAAGAATTCATAATGCCCTTGATGAGTACAGAAAGCAGTCTTTGGAATATCTTTCTCCTCCATTCTGATTTGGTGGTATCTAGCCTTCAAATCTACTTTATAGAAAAAAGTAGCCTCATTTAATTCATCTAGTAACTCCTCAATAACTGGAATGAGGAACTTATCCGGAATGGTGGCCTTATTTAATGCCCTATAATCTATACAAAACCTCTAACTTCCATCTTTTTTCTTCATTAAGATAACAGGGCTTGAATATGGACTGTTACTTGGCCTTATGATTCCAGAAGTTAGCATTTCAGATACTTGTTTTTCAATTTCTGTTTTAAGCAAATGGGGATAATGATAGGGCCACACATTCACAGGATCCACACCTAATTTGACACGGATTTGATGGTTCATTGACCGGTTAGGAGGTAATCCCTTTGGTTCTAGGAAAATATCCTCAAAATCTTCCAAAATGTCCTCCAACTCTGCTTGCTGCTCTGGGTGCAATGTTTCACCTTCATCCACCCTCTCCTCTAATTCTGTACAACCCATATTCCATACCAAAGAAACCACTTCAATCTCAATTTCTTTCAATAATGTCGCTGGTGTAATAACTCTTTTTGTTAGAGTTGGGTCTCCTTGAATTCTCACTTCCCTCGCATCTTGGTTAAATCTCATAGTTAAAGTCTTCCAGTTAGTCTTAACTTCTCCTAAAGTAGCCAACCACAAAACTACCAAAAATAGATCTACTCCACCTAATTTAAAAAGATATAATTTTTCCTCAATCATCAATCCCTTCAATTGCAAAAGCAAATTTGGACAACATCCAACAGGATGCTTCTTATGCCCATCTCCCAAACAAACAATGTAGGAAGGAGTATTTTCTACTTCCAAATTCAATTCCTCCACTAACTTGGTGGAAATAAAATTGTGGCTAGCACAACTATCAATTAAAACTAACACCTTCTTCCCTTTGAGCACCCCTTGTAACTTCATAGTATTAGAAGATATCAGCCCACCTATAGAAAAGACTGACAAATCCATATGATTCTGTTTTTTCTCCTCTTCATCTTCTTCCATGTCTTCCTCATCATCTCCCATAATGAGAACTCTAATATTTTTTTCAGGACACTTGTGTCCCGGACTAAAAGGTCCCCCAATATGAAAGCAACGCCCCTCCTCTCTTCTTCTAATGTATTCAGGATAGGGTAGATTCCTCATTCCCATGTTTCGGCAACTCCCTATGTCATTACTCCCAACTCGGGATTCCATCATGGTTCCTCCTTCCTTCCTAAACATGTTGGCATTATTGAAACTTCCTATTTCGTTCCTTGTCCCTTTCAAAGTTTCCACCCTGGAGATCACCCCTCCACTACCATGATAACGATTTTGATAACCTCCACTTCTATTAATAGTTCTCTCCCCCCATTCTATTCTCCTTCGAAGCTTCCTCCACATCTCTCGCTATCTCCATGGCCCTCATGAGATCCTTAGGATTATGCGGTCTAATCTGACTTCTTATATTAGAATGTACACCCACAAAGAAGTATCCCATTAATTGTTTCTCCATCAACTCAGTTGCTTGTCCCACCAACATTTAAAATTCTTGAATATATTCCTCTATTTCGCCTTTCTGCCTAATTGATACCAACTTTTTGAATACTGAAGATCTTTCTTTTCCCCCAAATCTCCTAATAAGGGCTTGCGTCAACTCCTTCCAAGTGGGGTTATTGGTTTTTGTCTTCCAAAATTGAAACCAATGACTGGCTACTCCCTCCTTACTAGTAAAGGTCAATCTGATTTTCTCTCTAGATGTAACCTCCTGAACTTTGAAGAATTTTTCTGCTCTTGTTATCCATCCCACAGGATCTCCTCCTTCAAATGTGGGAAGTTCTCTCTCCTCGTCCATCCCCACTGATTCCCTCTTCTTTCGTCCTCCGATTCTTCGTCATTCTCATTCCTTTTCCCCACTCTATCTCCATTCATAGATCCTCTACTTCCTTTAGAGTCTCTTTCTAAATTTTTCCTTCTGCGCATTAATTCCTCCATCATTTCATTGAGCGTTCGGCCAAGCACTGTTTTGATCATCTCTTTTTAATTCCCATGATATTTTACGTTCGATACTGAGACGGTCTCTGACCGTTCGGTTTTTGTTGTCCAACATGATAAAATTCCCTGGCTGAGGACGAACGTCCTCATCCTAGAACGCTCTGTTTGAGCGTTCGGTCTGGCACTGTTGAATCTGATACTTTTGATAAATTTCTCTCTTTTGTACTTGTATAACTATGTGTAACAGTGCATGTTCCCGTCCGTATTACTTCTCCAAATATGCTTTAGTTTATTTATCAACATCTGTTAAATTAAGTTATTGAACGTTCGGTCTCATACCGGACGATCGTTCTGGAAAGCGTTCGGTCTTACACCGAACGTACGCTCAGAGTGACGTTTGGTCCCATACCTTACGATTCGCTATAAATGAGGCTCGGTCTTAAACCGAGCGCTCGCTCAAAGTGAGGCTCGGCCTTATGCTGAGCGTTCGTTCCGAATGACGCTCAGTATTACTTTGAGCGCTCGTACTCTTTTCCTCGCAAAATAGCGTTCGTTCAATGAACAGTACCATAATTGGCCATTTCCGACTTAACTGTGATTCTGCCGTTCGTTCTATGATCCGACGAGCGTCTTTTGGTCTCGCTTTTAGTGTTCGGTCTTTGATCCGACGAGCGTCTTTTGGTTTCCTGGATAGCGTTCGTCCTCTTTCCCCTTGTGATGGAACGTTCGGTATTTAAATGAGGAATAGTTCATGATGAACAGTAAATGATGAATAGTAAAATGACAAATAGTAAATGATGAAGATTACATGAGATGAATGGAAATATTGTGACTTTTGAAAGAGCGTTCCGGGGAGGAACGACTCAAGAATTGATTATTGAGATTTGTAATGTATGAATGTGGTAAGCTTAGCCGGTCGTTCATCCTGATGTTCCGTGAGTACTCGTTCTCACGTAGAGAGGGTACGTCATGTGTGGGAATGGCAGGAGGTCCTAGTCCTGGTAATTATATGGACAGATAGGATTAACCTCGGGTGGCAGCTGATGAGAGTTCCAGTTACTACATCACCCGGGTGCACGAACACCGAAGCTACACAGAATCCTTGTAGTCCGGACAGTCAGTCGTGTTAAGTTTGATTTGTGAATACGTTAATGTGGGTTGTTATTTAATGAATGTGTATGTTGAGATATGCATGTATGTTAAATTGTTTACCTGAAATTGCATGTTGATGCATGAGTTAAATTACGTAAGCTTACCCTTTCGTTTTCCTTGTGTTGTCCATTGTATTTGTACGTCCGTCTTGTCATTGCAATGATCATCCGTGTGGATGTGAGCAGAGGGAGATGAGCGTTTGGAAGAAGCATTGAATGAAGAGAACCTGGTTGATGTCGAAGTGAAGATCGAGCAGTGAGACCGCTCGACCAGTATTGTATTTTGTTGAACTGAGTGGTCGTTCGACCATCTCTTGTTTTCTTTTAAGATTTTTTCGACCGTTCGGTAATTGTTCTGTGTAAACCGTTCGGTCAGGTTTCTTGTACGTTTGGCTTTAAATTGTAAACTCTTATGTGTGACGTGCGACTTTTGCACATTCGTCCGTTATGTTGGATTTGTACTCAAGGACGTTCGTCCTTGAGCGCTCGTTGGTTTCGCATTTCTTTAACTTTTAGTGTAAAACTGTTTGAGATTATTATTAAATGTGATTTTCTAAATTTATAGTTATAACTGTATTTTTGGGATGTCACAGTTACCTTTAACGTTAGTGAAGAAGATCAATGTGTTGTGTTCTTTCGCAGGGTGTTTTGTTTTTCGTAATTTCAAAACTGGAAGCAAATAAAAAAAAACACATGTTTTCTTATGACCTCAATAAAATTGGAAAATGATACTTGAACAACTTCATTTGACAACATTTAGACACGGGACACGTGTCTAAATGTGAGCGCCACGTTTTTAATGAAAAAGCTGTTCAAATCTGACGTGGCAAGGGCCGGCCAGGGGTTAGAAGTTGCGTTTGAAATTTGAAATTCATTTCCAACATTGTACAGAGAGAAACGGCGCGAACATTCAGAGGGAGGCTGTGACCTAGAGAGAGAGCCCGAGAGAGTTGGAGAAAGGGAGTTCGAGCGAGAGAGGTCCGACGGATTGCTTGCCGGAGTGTCGCCGGACAACGTTGAAGGCCGTCGGAGGTCCTCAAGCCCTCCAGCCGGTTCCGATTCACGGTCGCCGCAGCTCCGACGTTGGCGAACGAACCGAAGACGGCGTCGTCTTCCCTCCGGCCCAGCGAACTAGGTGCGCGTTCTGAGTCTCGCTTCGTCCCACCTGCTTCCCTCCCTGTGCCGGACCTTTGCATTCACCGCCGGAGTGCCGCCGGAGTGGCGACTGTACGGTGGACGAAAAAGAGGGGTTTTCCGGGTTGTTAGTCCCACCCACACATTTTTCTTCTTGTGTGTTCCAACCGGCACACGTTGTGTTCACTGAAGGTTCGTTTGTTTTATTTCAGTGGAATGAAGCTTTAATCTATGTATGATGTTGTTTGTGGATGATTTTGGTTATGTATGATATGTTGTTTGTAAGCTGTAAAAATATGACTTGTTAGATGACGGTGGAATGTTGTTTATGTATGATGGAGGTGGTTTGTTAATAGTATTTGTTGGATGAATTAAATGTGTGGTGATTGATACTATGGACATGACACATGGGTTATCACATGGAATCATTAAAAGTGTAGAACTGTAGCACACTGATTCACATTTTATTCGAATTGTTGGAGAAACAAAAGTGCATTATTACATTCAAACTGTAGCAGACTGGAAAGAAACACACGCAGCTGCCACGGTTCACATTGGACAATTGGGCTTTGGCAATTTAAGGAAGCAGCTACTAATTCACTTGAGCTGGGAGGGTGCACTCGGTCCAAACAGCTGATGCTTGTCCAGCTTAGTGAAGCCACGGTCCAACACAAGATCACACATCCCGCACCAAGGCAATGAGGCCCACGGAAGAAGGGAATGTAGCACTCCAGCCGAAGAGAAAACAGAAGAAAGCAAGAAGTGGTGTACACGTGATGTAGAGCTGGACACGGTGCATTCCATTTTCGAACAAGAAGCACACTACACGTTGGAGGCAGCAGAGCATACAAGAAGCGTGGGAGATATTATTTTCTTTGGTTCAACTGGAAGACGCATGGCCTGCACACTGACGCCCCAAGAGAATAACAAACACATCCAGCATGGTCCGGAGGAAGAAAATAGAAAAGAAAGAGGCTGCACTCATTCACTCTCGGGGACTGATAACTGCCACCTCCAGAAATGCAGAAAGAATAGCTGCACGCTTGCTGCCACTTTGGTTCAGGAATTCTCTGAAAAGAGGAGTGGAGAAATTATTTTTGTAAGAGAGGTGGAGAACAAGAGAAGGTGGACGGCCAGGAGCAGGGAGATTCTCCAACAACAACTCTAGGTTCTCATCTTTTTTCCAGGGGCTCTGGAAGAAAGGGGGACGACATTCAGCATGCAGATGGGGACGGGAGAACTCTCTCATATTGTTTTTGTTTCTTGGAGAACGTTGCCTTGAGAGAGGAGAACTGCACCCAACCCACACCTCAGTACACATCCAGCTGCCATATACTTCTCAGACGGACTCTCTCACCTTTGGCTCTTGGTCTTTGGAACGTTGCTTTTGGAGATAGGAGGACTGCATCCAGCTGCCAACTTGGAGGCGCACGTTCACTAGCCAACGCGTACGTACACATCCAGCTGCAAATGGTTTCGCTTGGAACGTCTTTGGAGAGCTTGGAATGAGAGATTGAAGCAGCACTGCATCCAGCTTGGAACGTTCTCTAATATTAATTTTATATTTTCAGGTATAGAAAGTTGAAGCAGCACTGTATCAAATCCAATTTTTAAACAATTTAAGATAGGATATTTTAAATCTAATTAAACTGATACTTGTCAACACCCAATTTTGTCCGGATTGACTAATAGATTTGTTTTATTCATGAGTGTAAAATAAAAATAAAAAAATAAAATAAAAATAAAATTAAAACATAACAATAAAAAAAAGAGCGTTCGTCCTCGACCGTTCGTCCTTTTCCTTATTCGACCGTTCCTCCATTCATTCCTTTACGACGTTCGGCAATTCTCAGCTTCAACCGTTCGATCATAGTGTTTTAGTGAACGTTCGGTCTTCATTTGAACGTTCGGTCTTGGTGAATTCTCATTTCAACGCTCGGTCTCCATGATGTTTCTCTTCAGCGTTCGGTTTTGAGCGTTCGATCCAGTATGGTTTGATCAGCAAACAGTGCTCAGCAAAATAGCGTTCAGTCACATTATGTGAACGCTCGTTCGGTATGCTTACTCTCAGTTGAACTTTCGATCTTGATGGGCGTACTTCCAAACAGTATATAATAGGTGTTAATCTGGTACCGTTCGGTCAGGCTTTGATTTGATACTGTTCGGTTAGGTGCTGATGTAATACCGATCGGTCATGTGTTGTGATCTTTCGGCCAGGGTGCAAAACGTTCGTCCCAGTGGTATCCGGTTTAATGTTTGATCATATTTGTTTTTAGGTGGCGAGCGTTCGGTTTTGGCATTTTGACATGCTAGTGATTTTAACGCTCGGTAACTCTTAAGCGTTCGACCTGGATCAGAGGTTTGTGTATGGTCGTTCGTCATACAGCGTTCGGTAGCAGATCCCGTATTGCCGAGCGTCCAAAAGTAGTGGAGGCTGCGTTTTTAAATTTGTTTTTAAATTTGTCTGAGCATTACAGTGTAGAGGACGAACGGTCACGAAAGATAGAAAGTGAACGAACGGTCGTGCATTGGGAGGAGCGAACGGTTGTATAGGGTGCAGGACGAACGACATAAAGATATGGAGAATAGGAATGATCAGGACGAGCGGTAGATGATAGAGAGTAACCGGGACGAGCGGTAGAGTCCGAAAAGCCGAACGTCTATGCAGAAACGCTCATCGCCAGGAGAACGAACGCTCGCCCTCTGGACGCAAGAGAGCACGCTCGTCCAGCGAACAGGAGTTGACGCTCGTCCTTCAAGCAGAAATGGACGCTTGTCCAGCGAGGACGCTCGTCCGGATCAGTGGACGCCCCCCCCCCCCCCCCTTTTTTTATTTTTTTTATTTTACACTCATGATGAAAATAAATAAATCTATTTGTCATTCCGGACGAAATTGGGTGTTGATACACAGGCTAAATAAGTGGGTACTTAGGTTAAATTTTTTCCACACAAATGCGAACTTGGTACACCACACTCATTCAGGGGTGCCTAATGTGTTCTCCCTCATTCATTGTCTTTGTGATTAATTTCGAAACAATTATTTGTCAATTTATTAACAAATTCGTCCCAATCCAACCTCAATTGGTAACGCTCCAGGTGTAGGACCAGAACTGGTACCAAAGGCTAAATAAGTGGGTACTTTGGTATAACTCTTTGCACATACAGGCCAAGTAGGTACTTGGATAAAACGTTTTGCACATGAAAGTCAATTAAGTACAACAAACTGAATTTTAACTACCAAATATATTTGTCAACAATTTCTGAAATCAGATTGGATGTGCAACCAATACATAAATATGAAATGTAACAACAACTATTCTTTCATCAATAATCCCCAACATTCTACAAAAGGCCTAAATCTTTCAACACTTGATTCCTCTGCATGTTGTCCACATCCAAAATCCATTGACAAACATATTGCTCCCTAAATTGTTGTAGTTCTTCCTGTAAAGACAATAATGCACAAAACATGAATCCAATGCAACATTTGTATGAAAGATGCACAACATAGAAATTTTGACAGCTTACAGTTGTGTAACTGGGCATTGTGTTTCTTTCATATTTGTCAATGCCATCCCACAACTCCATAATTTTCAAAACAATTACTCCACAATCAAATCTACAACAACACAAGTCCAACAACGCAAGTATCATATTTAACATATCATTTATACAAGAAAATATTATATTTACAAAAATCAACATTACAAACATACTTGTTTGGTTGGATTGGAGTATGCAACTGTTGTCCCTCAAATGATGGTTTCTTGTCTTCCGAACAATTCAACAAATGTCCAAAAAGCAATGCAAGATTATGTGCTTGGAAACAACATACTTCCCTTATAAATTTGTAATTACAAAGTGTTTCGGTGTACATTTGTCCGGTGTGTCTTTGTTGGTCTCCTGGGTGTCTGGGATGCTTGCTCTTCTCCGATTGTTGTTGTTCATACTCGCCAAAGGAGGGGGAGGTACCTGCAAAGATACTCCGACGCTCAAGTCAGATGTGAATTATGGAGCCTCAGCTCTCTAGAGAGTGATTATGATACTGCTCTGAAATATTATTTAGAGTCTCTAGAACATAAAGAGAACGTACCTGGACCTTGGCCCTGTTATTGTATTTATAAGCAAAATAAGAAATAACCACCTTACCTAAAAATGTGGTTAGTGGCTTTATAAATATCTTAGATATTTTATGTAATAAATATAAATATAATATTTAAGATAAAATATCTTACTACATAACACAAAGTAAACATCAATTACTATACATACAATGACATTGTCAATCTTTTGTCGTTCTTTTCTTTTGTGCCCTAAAGAGTCCAGTGCAAACAGTCAAACAACAAATCTATGGAAGTCAAATACAATCCTGCGTACCTTCTTCCTTCTATCACGTCCTTTACTTTGTTCACCAAGTTCCTCCATGACACTACACCAACACAAAAAGTTAAATTACATTACACCAACACAATCAAGTAAAAGAACAAAATGGAAATGATAACAAACATTGTCAGCATTTGTTAAAAGACAACCAAAAAGAGAACAAAAAAATAATTATAATTTATTAATTCATATCATTCGTGCCACATAAAAATACATTTTGTAAGACTCGTGGTACAAGAACAGAACTGGTACCTAAGGCAAATTAACTGGGTACCTGGGTTCAAGTTTTAGCACACCGAGGCCAACAACGACCACCACACTAATTTTGGGGTGCCTTCTTTATTTTCCCTCATTTGATCTACTTCTACGTTATCTGGGAACAATTTCTTAACAATTTTTTAACAAATTCGTGCCACATAAAAATACATTTTCTAACACTCATGGAACAGGAACATAACTGGTACCTTAGGCAGAATATGTGGGTACCTGGGTTCCAATTTTTGCACAACAAGGCCAACTACGTCCACCACTCTCATTTTGGGGTGCCTTGTTTGTTTTCCCTCGTTTCAGGTACTTTTAAGTAATCTGGGAACAATTTCTTAACATTTTTTTAACAAATTCGTGTCACATAAAAATACATTTTCTAGGACCCTGGGTTCACCAACATAACTCGTACCAAAGTCGAATGAACTGGGTAATTGGGTTCAAGTTTTTTCACAGCAAGGCCAACTAGGTTCACCACTCTCATTTTGAGGTGGCTTGTTTTTTTTCACAGCAAGGCCAACGCGGTCCATGACTATCAATCGAAAAAAATTACAACAACAATGTAAGATTAAGCAAACAACAAGTATACAAATCAGTAACACAACAAAATCCACTTGGGAGACATTTCATACATAAGCAAAACCATCCACAAACAACATCATGCATGTATGAAACCTTCATTCCACTGAAATCAAAAAAAAAAAAACGAACCTTCACTCAGCACGAGGTGCGGCGGTTGGAACACAGACGAAGATAAAGGTGTGGGTGGGACTGACAACCCGGAAAACCCCTCTTTTTGGTCCACCGAACAGTCCACACTCCGGCGACACTCCGGCGATGCTCCGACGGCACTCCGCCGGCACTCCGGGACAGGGACGGAAGCAGCTGGGACGACGCGAGACCTTCAACGCGCCCCTAGTTCGCTGGGCCGGACCGGACGGAAGACGATGGCGTCTTCCCTTCCTTCGCCAACGTCGAACCTGTGGCGACCGTGAATCGGAATCGCCTGGAGGGGTTCGATAGCTCCCAGACAGCCTTCAACGTTGTCCGGCGACACTCCGGCAAGCACTCCGTCGGACGTCTCTCTCTCCAACTCCCTTTCTCCAAGTCGTTCGGCCTCTCTAGGTTACACTCTCTATCTCTGAACCTTCGCGCTTCTCTCTCTTAAATTGTTCCAAAATCAATTTCAAATTTGAAACGCGGACCTGTAAACCCTGACCACTCCCTTTCCACGTCATATTTCATTTTCATTTAATTTTTCCAACTGGACCACTCAAATTTAGACACGTGTGACGTGTCTAAATGTTGTCAAAAGTGGTTGTTCAAGTATCATTTTCCAATGAATTTCAAATTTCAAACGCAACTTCTAACCCCTGGCCGGCCCTTGCCACGTCAGATTTGAACAGCTTTTTCATTAAAAACGTGGACCGCTCACATTTAGACACGTGTCCCGTGTCTAAATGTTGTCAAATGAAGTTGTTCAAGTATCATTTTCCTAGAACGTCAATTTTCTTAAAACAAATAACACTTAATAAGAAAATATAAGAACGAACAGTTAAAAAAAACATTCCATTTTAATTTATTTAAATAATTACTTGAAATATTTGTTCATTTTTAATTATAACGTGGTAGAATATTGGATTTTAAAAGGAGGTATAGTTATATCAGTTATGGAATATTAGGTTTGATGAATAACAAGTAAATGTATTAATTCCAAGTTCAAAGTACGGTATCAAAAGAGATGAGATGAATAATAAGATAAGAAAACTTAAAATGTAGGACTCAAACTAGTATATGGATATTTGAAGGAATTTGAAACTAGCCTATACTCTCGAAAAAAATTTAGCAGTAAAATCTAAAAGATGTCACATGACATTAGACTGCACTTTTCTTGTTCCTGAAATTCTCCTTCATCATTGCAAATTTTTTCTTACACTGATTCACAGTCTTCCCAGGTACTGCTGTTGCAACTCGCTCCCACCTCTGGCTTGTTTCCTTTGGAAAGGCTTTTAAAGCTTGAACCAGTGCTCGTTCCTGCACTGCAGACCACACATCCTGTTCTGAACTTGAAGAAACTCCATTAGCAGATGCAGAGTTCTGATTATCTGTACTTTTGCTATGAGACTCTTCTGTGCTATTGGTTGAGGCAAGAGTTGATACACCTTCTAATTCTTCTCTGGTTGAAAGTGGAGACTCAATTGATTGTGCACCAGGTTTCCTTTTCTCAAGAAATGTGTCAAAAGCTTTTGATGAATCAGGTTTCTGGAGGAGTACAGTTTTAGTTGCCTTCATTATTTCTTCAACAGATCTTCCAGTGCCAATGTATTCTGAAATAACCTCCCACCTCCGTGAAGTTCCTTTGGGGTATTTCTGCATTCCTTTCCTCAGTAGATCAATCTCTTCTTTACTCCAAGGTTTCTCCTTCTTCTCAACGTTGCTTCGAGAAGCACTGCCATTAGCCTTGATTGAACCATTGGCATCTTTTTTATTGGTTTTTTCATCAGCCACCTCTTTCTTGGAGCTCATTGCATCTCTCAAAACACTTGCTTGCTCTAATAACACCTGTTTGCCTTCCATGTTTTCACAGAGACTCCTCATCTGCTCAATATCAAGAGACATGCAAAGCCCTTCTACATCATCATCAGAAATATCAAGTAAACGCTGGGATATAATAGGTCCTGAAAGTGTTCTAAGGCGAGCTCGCTCCTTCCGCAAAAGCTTTTTCTCTTTCTCTTTCACCTTCTTTTGTTGTAAAGCAGCTTCTGCAGCTTGTCTCTCTTCCTCCTCTTTTCGTTGCTTCTCTTCCTCTGCAATTCTGGCTGCTTCTTCTTCCTGCAATTTCTTCACCAGGTACTTAGCCTCCTTTTTCCTTTGTTTCTCAGCTTTTTCTTCTTCCTTTCTTCTCAATATTCTGGGGTCCCTCTTATAAGCATTATCAACAAGAGTGCGAATCCGGGCATAGTCTTCCTTCCTAGCTTTTTCTGTCAATTTTGCATTTTGCCTTTCCATCCACCTCTTGTGGTCTCGAGATTCAGCTTGCTCGAGATCAAACTCATCAGCATGAGGAAACTCCCTCCAACTTTTAAAGGAGTACCAAAAATTGTAGAAATTATCAACTTCTTTTAATGTAGTATTATCATCACCTAGTGTTGGAATTGGTTGATTAACTGACCACCGTCCGTTCCTCATAAAAGCAGGACCAAACACCTTAAAGAAATCCTGTGGAGCACAATCAGTGGGAATCTCATCATCAAACTCATCTGTGGAATCATAAATCCTTCTCTTCACAGAATCAATCAGTACTTCATATGCTTCCTGAATTGCCTTGAAGTGACTTTCTATTTCATCCTTCTTTGCTTGTTTGGCTGCTTCAGTTTCTTCAGCGAGAAGAAGAGCAGCCTGTTTGTCAGGATGAAACCTCAAGGCAGTTTCACGATAGCTTTTACGGATTTGATCCTCAGTAGCCAGATACCTTAGATGACCCAGACCCAATAATGCATAGTGATCTTGTTGCTTGTCCCCAGTACCAGATTTCTTTTTGCTCTTACTGCTATAAGAATCAGATGGAAGGTACGTTTGTTCCTTGTCCTCAGGCACTTTTTTGTCATCAGCCTCATTCTTATCTTCCTGAACACCACGAAGTTTAAGTGCAGCAGAATGGAAAGAATGACCTGCAGGTTCATATTTCAAAGCCTTGGTAGGAAGGCAGTTTGAAGAGACAAAAATAGGCTGTCCATCAACAATCTCCTGTGAGTAAGTAATGAGCCGGAATTTTGTATGTACAGCCATAATGGTGGCTTTCAGAACAACCAAATATGTCTCCCCTCAAATTTAACTGTGTAACCTGCATTCAAATAAAAATTCAGTTAGACAGTTCTCATTCCCCTTGACTTAGTTAAATCAACATCTAAATATTATTTGAAAGAATGAAATATTTTCTTAAAGATGCGAAGGGAAAAAAAGGCCAATAATGCAACAAGGATGTCCAATCTCAACGCGTATTGGATACAGTAATTTTCTTGATAGAAATCAGTGGATTAATAGAAACACCAAAGATGAGCACACTGTCAAAAATTTTAGCCAATATACCACAGAATTTAAAAGAAGATAAAAACTGTTTCAGAGAAGGCCTAAACAACTATTGCTCCTCTTAGCAGTATTCATTATGGCAGAAGGCCAAAATTCAGCCATATAAACATTCCATTGCATCCTATGACAGCAACTTCACAGATTGCCTATGCCAATTGGAAAAATATCTGCCGTGGTGCACATGGCACTACCGGTTAAAAGCACTGCCAACACAGACATGAAAATATTTTATAATGGAAAAGTAGCAATCTAACAGTGAAAAAAGAACAAATACAAGACATACTGTCTGTGTCTTAGCTATGCTTTCATGAAGGTGAGGAGAGAGAAGCAAGGCATATAACAATGAACAGAAGTAGCTTATTGGCAAGTTTGCAATGTACAAAGATTGAATAGGCAAGGACTGGCCTCTCAGGCATATTCTAAAAAAACAAAGTTTCCCAAACTAAGACGAAAAAGGATAACAGTTACAGAAAATAGTTTTTCAGTTACTTCACCAGGGCATAGAATACCCGCATTGAAATACAATTAACTGAATATCAAAGAAGTAAAACATCGGTAATCAGAGGGAAAGTGCTGGGTATGATCCACACGATTCAGTTTCACATGCATAGTAAAATATCATTGTAATCTTACCAAAATTAATTAAACTCTCAAAATAAAGGCAAAAATAGTTCAGACACTGCTTGATATACTGACCAATACATAGCACTGCCAATTATTTCCCGTCCCCTCCCTAACTTCATGAAACTAATAAAAAACAAATTCAGCCCATCCAATGAAAAGAAAAAGTAAAGGAAATAACACATCCAATTAATCTACAGTTAAGTAAAAATCTGCCGAAAGCTACCATTCAGTGAACATAAAATTCATATTGTAACAGTGGTCATGAAGAAGGGCCTTCTTCTCAAAGCATGAGGATGAAAATCATTTTTTTTTACGGACAAAAAACATTGAAAGAGCAAAATAAATTTATTTCACTGAATATTGCAATTAACTAAGTGCATGTCAGATTTGACATCCGAGATCGATTAGGGTAGATAATTAGGGTAGAAACAGGTTGAAGACAATGCAAAGGCAACTGCTCCCACATACACAGTAACAAGATTGTGGATTTCATTCTGCGTAGTATGCAACACCAAAACTAAAAAAAAAAAAAAACTTCAACTAAGAAACCACAAAAGATGAAAGAACAATCATGACCGAAAAAACGAAACAAGGGTGAAAAGTACACGAATTGATCACATCAAAGAAAAAAAAAACAGCTAAAAAACCAAAGGGCAGGTAAACTCAAAAGGGTTTCAGATGTATGAAACAAAGATTACACTTTTACCCACAAGCCCAGAAAAGTGTAGGTTTTGCACCATGAGAAGTGGAACGAAAACAGATCGTGATTGGCATGAGGAACAGAAAAGCATGGCATGTGAGGTGTGATGCAGGAAGTGATGGGATGGAAAAACAGAGAGGAAGAAGAAAGATGAAAGCTTTACCAAGAGAAAAGGAAGGAGGAATCACGCAAAGAAGGGAAGAAGCCGACTGTGAAGAGCACAGGAGAAGGAAGGTTTTGGTTTTGGTTTGGGCATTTTATATGTGGCGACACCCACTGCCCTATCTTTCTTCTTCCTCTTTCTTTCTTTCTTTCCAAAATATAATTGCAAAAACATCATATTTATTTCATTAACCTCATTCTATATATTCAATATAAATAAACTCAAAAAAAATATTTTTTCATAAATGTGAATGAAATTATAGAAATTTATTTTACTTGAATGTTTATTTTTTAAAAATTATAAAAGAATGCACAGTTTGATTTAAAATGAATTTGAAACCGAATTTAATTTATATCATATCATTGTAAATACAATTCCTTATAAATTATAACCAATTTATCACATGTGTGAACCTCTAATTAGATAATATTCATATTATCTGCTGACTCCAATTTAAATTATAAAAATGCTAAGAAAAAGAATGAAATTATATCTTACTGTAAATTATAATTTTAGTTATTTTTATATAATTAAATTGTTATTAAATCTATTATTGTTTTTATTTATTTTTTTTAAATGATATGAGTTTTTTTAATAACTCGTTTCATAGTAAGTGGTGAATATTATTTAATTTTAATTTTTGTTTTCCCGAATTAAAATCTTTTGACTTCCCAATATAAATAATTGTAACATTGAATTTGTTTTTTATTTTCACTATGTGCAGTTTTTATATAATTTCATGTGATGAAAGATTAGTTACTTCAATTTATAAGATTAAGTAATTTCTATTTAAATTAATAAAATATTAAAAAGTAACCAAATGAATACTAAAAATGGTACTATACTCTAATCATCTTGATAAGATTAAAATAACTAGTAAAAGTCAAAAAAAAAAATAACAGTAATAAACATTAGTTAAACTAGTTTATAATTTAATCAAATTACTTAGATGTTAGCAAAGTTTTATAGAACTGAAATCACTTAGATAATTTTGAATTACTTGCCAAACATTTTTAATTATATTAGTGAAACTAGTTTATAATTCAATTAAATAAATTAGTAGTTAGTTTATTAATCTTGTCAAATATACAAAATATAAAACTAAACAAATTGCAGTTTTAATACTGCTTTCCTTTTAAAAGATACTTTAAAAATATAAATAAATAAAATATATTTGAATTATTTTGTATTCTCGCTATAAGAAAATATAGAATATTGATGATTTCTCAATAATAACCAAACTTCGTGGATAAACATTATTTGTTGATAGTATTGATATTTATTAGTGAGATGTTAATAATTTTATTTTTACTTTTATTTTATCAGTAAGATATTTATAAGTTTGTTTTTATTTACTTGTTTATTTATTATTATTTTAATAGTAAAGTGTTTATAATTTATATTTATTGTTATTATTTTTATTTTATTAATGAGGTGTTTATCGTCTATTTTTTATTTATTTATTATTATTTTATTAAGTGAAGTTTTCATAATTTTATTTTTATTCATTTGTTGTATTTTTTTTATTGCTTCTAATTTTATTTTTTACTTTATTTTATTATTTTTATTTATTTTATTCGATGAAATGTTTATAATTTTATTTTTTATTTTATTTTATTTAACGAGGTGTTTTTAACTTCGTCTTTCTTTTTTATTTAGTAAGTGTTTCTAAACTTCATTTTTATTTATTTATATATTTTATTTCAATTTATTTATTTATTAACATGCCCGTAATCTTATTTCATCTTATTTTTATATGTGAAATATTTTAATACATGTTCATTTGTCAAATAAATTAAGAGATAAATTAATATATTGGTTGAAAAAGTGATAAACTTTTGAAATTGATGGGAAACCTTTTAAGCATATTTCTTAAAAAATAAGATACAATAATAATATTATGTATTATGCTTATGGTCATGATAATTTTAATAAAAGAAAATTTTTATTTTGAGTTGAAAAACACAATAATGTAGTTTACAAGTTTTAAGACTATAAGATGAAATAGATAACTTACAGCTATTGGATGAGTGCTAGGAGGTATGAGACATAAATATATTTTTTTTCAATACGGAGATTAATTGTTTTGAAATTTAAGAATATTGCGTCACTTATATAAATATTTAGAATTATTGTATTATATATATTTGATGAATTATATAAATATGATTATTTATACCTACAAATAATAGTATTATAAAGTGTATAATATATATGTATGTATGTGTGTGTGGTGTTCCTAGTAAACAATATAATGACTTAAAAGAGGAAAGATAACTAACTCTGATGATTTTTGTGATAATGAAGTGAAAATATAGTTATTGGTGTTGAATTCATTGTATTAAAAATTTATTGTTTTACAGGTTTATTTGTGTTTAGTGTTAAATGATGAATTTAATTATTAATGTTTAATTGCAACTTGATTGAAATAATATAGAAATTTTCTAATATGGTGTTTCATGACTTAATGAGAATGGATAATATGAGAATTACTCGAGCGAGGGTGTGCGTGCAAATGAATAGAATTAAGTCTTGTATGACAAAAACATAGGAAATTATGTGATACAAACATATTATGGTTGTGAAAAATTTATTAACATGGTCATTCACAAAGATAAATGTGATATTCAATAATTCTTAAGGAGAAATGTCATGTTAAATAATTCTCAAGGAAATTGTCATATTAAATAAGTTGTGATTCTATTAAATTTGTAATAGAGAATAAGGTTAAGGTGGTAAAAATCAAATGAGGTCTTCAGTTTATAAAGTCGTTATTAAATAGTGTGACTTAGAGGACATAAAAAAATTAATTATATGAAATTGAAGTTCTAACAAGTAGATGAATGATACCATGTTAACTCATGAAATTCAATTATTTTGAATATAACATTATTTATGAAAAATTACGATATAACTTTCAAAATAATTTGTTTTGTGTTTTAATACTAATTTGCAATGTTCATACTAGACAAACATTGAATTAGACAAATATCTTTATAAAATATTTTGTAAACGATGACACGGAGTAGATGTGGAACTTCAAATATAAGTATAAAATATTAAAATACATTTATACCAAAT